>JASXSY010000455.1:0-130292 GCA_034509805.1 Sipha maydis
ACATAAAATTGAGAGTTTAAACAAAAATTTCTGAAAAAAAATGGAAAGGGGTCCATGGTATCCCGCAGGAATCGAGATTTGGGTAGACACAAAAAAAAAAATCCAGTTTTAAAATAATACATGATATAATTTACAAATGTAAAATTATATAATGTATTTTAATTTTAAAACTGAATTTTTTTTTAAACTAAAACTACACTATTAAAAGGGAGATTAAAGGAAATTATTAAGTTAATGAATTTTTAAAGAGTATGAAGAAATTGACAATAATTAAATTGTTATATATTACATAAAATTGAGAGTTTAAACAAAAAATTCAGAAAAAAATTGAAAGGGGTCCATGGTATCCCGCAGGAATAGAGATTTGGGACGAAACAAAAAAAAAATCCAGTTTTAAAATAATACATGATATAATTTACAAATGTAAAATTATATAATGTATTTTAATTTTAAAAATTAATTTTTTTTTAAACTAAAACTACTTTATTAAAAGGGAGATGAATGGAAATAATTAAGTTAATGAATTTTTTAAAGAGTATGAATAAATTGAAGGCAATTAAATTGTTAGGTATTACATAAAATTGAGAGTTTAAACAAAAATTTCAGAAAAAAAATGGAAAGGGGTCCATGGTATCCCGCAGGAATCGAGATTTGGGTAGACACAAAAAAAAAATCCAGTTTTAAAATAATACATGATATAATATACAAATGTAAAATTATATAATGTATTTTAATTTTAATACTGAATTCTTTTTTAAACCAAAACTACTTTATTAAAAGGGAGATTAATGGACATAATTAAGTTAATGAATTTTTAAAGAGTATGAAGAAATTGAAGGTAATTAAATTGTTATGTATTACATAAAATTGAGAGTTGAAACAAAAAATTCAGAAAAAAAATGGAAAGGGGTCAATGGTATCCCGCAGGCATAGAGATTTGGATAGACACAAAAAAAAAATCCAGTTTTAAAATAATACATGATATAAATTTACAAATGTAAAATTATATAATTTATTTTAATTTTAAAACTGAATTTTTTTTTAAACTAAAACTACTTTATTAAAAGAGAGATCAAAGAAAATAATTAAGTTAAAAAATTTTATAATGAGTATGAACAAAATTGACAATAATTAAATTGTTATATATTACATAAAATTGAGAGTTTAAACAAAAAATTCAGAAAAAAATGGAAAGGGGTCCATGGTATCCCGCAGGAATAGAGATTTGGGTAGACACAAAAAAAAAATCTAGTTTTAAAATATTACATGATATAATTTACAAATGTAAAATTATATAATGTATTTTAATTTTAAAACGGAATTTTTTTTTAAACTAAAACTACTTTATGAAAAGGGAGATTAATGGAAATAATTAAGTTAATGAATTTTTTAAAGAGTATGAATAAATTGAAGGTAATTAAATTGTTATGTATTACATAAAATTGAGAGTTGAAACAAAAAATTCAGAAAAAAAATGGAAAGGGGTCCATGGTATCCCGCAGGAATCGAGATTTGGGTAGACACAAAAAAAAAATCCAGTTTTAAAATATTACATGATATAATTTACAAATGTAAAATTATGTTATGTATTTTAATATTAAAATTGAATTTTTTTTTAAACTAAAACTACACTATTAAAAGGGAGATTAATGGACATAATTAAGTTAATGAATTTTCAAAAAGTATGAATAAATTGAAGGTAATTAAATTGTTATGTATAACATAGAATTGAGAGTTGAAACAAAAAATTCAGAAAAAAAATGGAAAGGGGTCCATGGTATCCCACAGGAATCGAGATTTGGGTAGACACAAAAAAAAATCCAGTTTTATAATAATATATGATATAATTTACAAATGTAAAATTATATAATGTATTTTAATTTTAAAACTGAATTTTTTTTTAGACTAAAACTACTTTATTAAAAGGGAGATTAATGGAAATAATTAAGTTAATAAATTTTTTAAAGAGTATGAATAAATTGAAGGTAATTAAATTGTTATGTATTACATAAAATTGAGAGTTGAAACAAAAATTCAGAAAAAAAATGGAAAGGGGTCAATGGTATCCCGCAGGCATAGAGATTTGGATAGACACAAAAAAAAAATCCAGTTTTAAAATAATACATGATATAATTTACAAATGTAAAATTATATAATTTATTTTAATTTTAAAACTGAATTTTTTTTTAAACTAAAACTACTTTATTAAAAGAGAGATCAAAGAAAATAATTAAGTTAAAAAATTTTATAATGAGTATGAACAAAATTGACAATAATTAAATTGTTATATATTACATAAAATTGAGAGTTTAAACAAAAAATTCAGAAAAAAATTGAAAGGGGTCCATGGTATCCCGCAGGAATAGAGATTTGGGTAGACACAAAAAAAAAAATCCAGTTTTAAAATAATACATGATATAATTTACAAATGTAAAATTATAAAATGTATTTTAATTTTAAAACTGAATTTTTTAAACTAAAACTACTTTATTAAAAGGGAGATTAATGGAAATAATTATGTTAATGAATTTTTTAAAGAGTATGAATAAATTGAAGGTAATTAAATTGTTATGTATTACATAAAATTGAGAGTTGAAACAAAAAATTCAGAAAAAAAATGGAAAGGGGTCCATGGTATCCCGCAGGAATCGAGATTTGGGTAGACACAAAAAAAAAATCCAGTTTTAAAATAATACATGATATAATATACAAATGTAAAATTATATAATGTATTTTAATTTTAAAACTGAATTCTTTTTTAAACCAAAACTACTTTATTAAAAAAGAGATTAATGGACATAATTAAGTTAATGAATTTTTAAAGAGTATGAAGAAATTGAAGGTAATTAAATTGTTATATATTACATAAAATTGAGAGTTTAAACAAAAAATTCAGAAAAAAATTGAAAGGGGTCCATGGTATCCCGCAGGAATAGAGATTTGGGTAGACACAAAAAAAAAAATCCAGTTTTAAAATAATACATGATATAATTTACAAATGTAAAATTATAAAATGTATTTTAATTTTAAAACTGAATTTTTTAAACTAAAACTACTTTATTAAAAGGGAGATTAATGGAAATAATTATGTTAATGAATTTTTTAAAGAGTATGAATAAATTGAAGGTAATTAAATTGTTATGTATTACATAAAATTGAGAGTTGAAACAAAAAATTCAGAAAAAAAATGGAAAGGGGTCCATGGTATCCCGCAGGAATCGAGATTTGGGTAGACACAAAAAAAAAATCCAGTTTTAAAATAATACATGATATAATATACAAATGTAAAATTATATAATGTATTTTAATTTTAAAACTGAATTCTTTTTTAAACCAAAACTACTTTATTAAAAGGGAGATTAATGGACATAATTAAGTTAATGAATTTTTAAAGAGTATGAAGAAATTGAAGGTAATTAAATTATTATGTATTACATAAAATTGAGAGTTGAAACAAAAAATTCAGAAAAAAAATGGAAAGGGGTCAATGGTATCCCGCAGGCATAGAGATTTGGATAGACACAAAAAAAAAATCCAGTTTTAAAATAATACATGATATAAATTTACAAATGTAAAATTATATAATTTATTTTAATTTTAAAACTGAATTTTTTTTTAAACTAAAACTACTTTATTAAAAGAGAGATCAAAGAAAATAATTAAGTTAAAAAATTTTATAATGAGTATGAACAAAATTGACAATAATTAAATTGTTATATATTACATAAAATTGAGAGTTTAAACAAAAAATTCAGAAAAAAATGGAAAGGGGTCCATGGTATCCCGCAGGAATAGAGATTTGGGTAGACACAAAAAAAAAATCTAGTTTTTAAATATTACATGATATAATTTACAAATGTAAAATTATATAATGTATTTTAATTTTAAAACGGAATTTTTTTTTAAACTAAAACTACTTTATGAAAAGGGAGATTAATGGAAATAATTATGTTAATGAATTTTTTAAAGAGTATGAATAAATTGAAGGTAATTAAATTCTTATGTATTACATAAAATTGAGAGTTGAAACAAAAAATTCAGAAAAAAAATGGAAAGGGGTCCATGGTATCCCGCAGGAATCGAGATTTGGGTAGACACAAAAAAAAAATCCAGTTTTAAAATATTACATGATATAATTTACAAATGTAAAATTATGTTATGTATTTTAATATTAAAATTGAATTTTTTTTTAAACTAAAACTACACTATTAAAAGGGAGATTAATGGACATAATTAAGTTAATGAATTTTCAAAAAGTATGAATAAATTGAAGGTAATTAAATTGTTATGTATAACATAGAATTGAGTGTTGAAACAAAAAATTCAGAAAAAAAATGGAAAGGGGTCCATGGTATCCCACAGGAATCGAGATTTGGGTAGACACAAAAAAAAATCCAGTTTTATAATAATATATGATATAATTTACAAATGTAAAATTATATAATGTATTTTAATTTTAAAACTGAATTTTTTTTTAGACTAAAACTACTTTATTAAAAGGGAGATTAATGGAAATAATTAAGTTAATAAATTTTTTAAAGAGTATGAATAAATTGAAGGTAATTAAATTGTTATGTATTACATAAAATTGAGAGTTGAAACAAAAATTCAGAAAAAAAATGGAAAGGGGTCAATGGTATCCCGCAGGCATAGAGATTTGGATAGACACAAAAATAAAATCCAGTTTTAAAATAATACATGATATAATTTACAAATGTAAAATTATATAATTTTTTTTAATTTTAAAACTGAATTTTTTTTAAACTAAAACTACACTATTAAAAGGGAGATGAATGGAAATAATTAAGTTAATGAATTTTTTAAAGAGTATGAATAAATTGAAGGTAATTACATTGTTATGTATTACATAAAATTGAGAGTTGAAACAAAAAATTCAGAAAAAAATGGAAAGGGGTCCATGGTATCCCGCAGGAATCGAGATTTGGGTAGACACAAAAAAAAAATCCAGTTTTAAAATAATACATGATATAATTTACAAATGTAAAATTATATAATGTATTTTAATATTAAAACTGAATTTTTTTTTAAACTAAAACTACACTATTAAAAGGGAGATTAATGGACATAATTAAGTTAATGAATTTTCAAAGAGTATGAATAAATTGAAGGTAATTAAATTGTAATGTATTACATAAAATTGAGAGTTGAAACAAAAAATTCAGAAAAAAAACGGAAAGGGGTCCATGGTATCCCGCAGGAATCGAGATTTGGGTAGACACAAAAAAAAAATCCAGTTTTAAAATAATACATGATATAATTTACAAATGTAAAATTATATAATGTATTTTAATTTTAAAACTGAATTTTTTTTTAAACTAAAACTACTTTATTAAAAGGGAGATGAATGGAAATAATTAAGTTAATGCATTTTTTAAAGAGTATGAATAAATTGAAGGCAATTAAATTGTTAGGTATTACATAAAATTGAGAGTTTAAACAAAAATTTCAGAAAAAAAATGGAAAGGGGTCCATGGTATCCCGCAGGAATCGAGATTTGGGTAGACACAAAAAAAAAATCCAGTTTTAAAATAATACATGATATAAATTACAAATGTAAAATTATATAATTTTTTTAATTTTAAAACTGAATTTTTTTTTAAACTAAAACTACTTTATTAAAAGAGAGATCAAAGAAAATAATTAAGTTAAAAAATTTTATAATGAGTATGAACAAAATTGACAATAATTAAATTGTTATATATTACATAAAATTGAGAGTTTAAACAAAAATTTCAGAAAAAAAATGGAAAGGGGTCCATGGTATCCCGCAGGAATCGAGATTTGGGTAGACACAAAAAAAAAATCCAGTTTTAAAATAATACATGATATAATTTACAAATGTAAAATTATATAATGTATTTTAATTTTAAAACTGAATTTTTTTTTAAACTAAAACTACACTATTAAAAGGGAGATTAAAGGAAATTATTAAGTTAATGAATTTTTAAAGAGTATGAAGAAATTGACAATAATTAAATTGTTATATATTACATAAAATTGAGAGTTTAAACAAAAAATTCAGAAAAAAATTGAAAGGGGTCCATGGTATCCCGCAGGAATAGAGATTTGGGACGAAACAAAAAAAAAATCCAGTTTTAAAATAATACATGATATAATTTACAAATGTAAAATTATATAATGTATTTTAATTTTAAAAATTAATTTTTTTTTAAACTAAAACTACTTTATTAAAAGGGAGATGAATGGAAATAATTAAGTTAATGAATTTTTTAAAGAGTATGAATAAATTGAAGGCAATTAAATTGTTAGGTATTACATAAAATTGAGAGTTTAAACAAAAATTTCAGAAAAAAAATGGAAAGGGGTCCATGGTATCCCGCAGGAATCGAGATTTGGGTAGACACAAAAAAAAAATCCAGTTTTAAAATAATACATGATATAATATACAAATGTAAAATTATATAATGTATTTTAATTTTAATACTGAATTCTTTTTTAAACCAAAACTACTTTATTAAAAGGGAGATTAATGGACATAATTAAGTTAATGAATTTTTAAAGAGTATGAAGAAATTGAAGGTAATTAAATTGTTATGTATTACATAAAATTGAGAGTTGAAACAAAAAATTCAGAAAAAAAATGGAAAGGGGTCAATGGTATCCCGCAGGCATAGAGATTTGGATAGACACAAAAAAAAAATCCAGTTTTAAAATAATACATGATATAAATTTACAAATGTAAAATTATATAATTTATTTTAATTTTAAAACTGAATTTTTTTTTAAACTAAAACTACTTTATTAAAAGAGAGATCAAAGAAAATAATTAAGTTAAAAAATTTTATAATGAGTATGAACAAAATTGACAATAATTAAATTGTTATATATTACATAAAATTGAGAGTTTAAACAAAAAATTCAGAAAAAAATGGAAAGGGGTCCATGGTATCCCGCAGGAATAGAGATTTGGGTAGACACAAAAAAAAAATCTAGTTTTAAAATATTACATGATATAATTTACAAATGTAAAATTATATAATGTATTTTAATTTTAAAACGGAATTTTTTTTTAAACTAAAACTACTTTATGAAAAGGGAGATTAATGGAAATAATTAAGTTAATGAATTTTTTAAAGAGTATGAATAAATTGAAGGTAATTAAATTGTTATGTATTACATAAAATTGAGAGTTGAAACAAAAAATTCAGAAAAAAAATGGAAAGGGGTCCATGGTATCCCGCAGGAATCGAGATTTGGGTAGACACAAAAAAAAAATCCAGTTTTAAAATATTACATGATATAATTTACAAATGTAAAATTATGTTATGTATTTTAATATTAAAATTGAATTTTTTTTTAAACTAAAACTACACTATTAAAAGGGAGATTAATGGACATAATTAAGTTAATGAATTTTTAAAGAGTATGAAGAAATTGAAGGTAATTAAATTGTTATGTATTACATAAAATTGAGAGTTGAAACAAAAAATTCAGAAAAAAAATGGAAAGGGGTCAATGGTATCCCGCAGGCATAGAGATTTGGATAGACACAAAAAAAAAATCCAGTTTTAAAATAATACATGATATAATTTACAAATGTAAAATTATATAATTTATTTTAATTTTAAAACTGAATTTTTTTTTAAACTAAAACTACTTTATTAAAAGAGAGATCAAATAAAATAATTAAGTTAAAAAATTTTATAATGAGTATGAACAAAATTGACAATAATTATATTGTTATATATTACATAAAATTGAGAGTTGAAACAAAAAATTCAGAAAAAAAATGGAAAGGGGTCCATGGTATCCCGCAGGAATCGAGATTTGGGTAGACACAAAAAAAAAATCCAGTTTTAAAATAATACATGATATAATATACAAATGTAAAATTATATAATGTATTTTAATTTTAAAACTGAATTCTTTTTTAAACCAAAACTACTTTATTAAAAGGGAGATTAATGGACATAATTAAGTTAATGAATTTTTAAAGAGTATGAAGAAATTGAAGGTAATTAAATTATTATGTATTACATAAAATTGAGAGTTGAAACAAAAAATTCAGAAAAAAAATGGAAAGGGGTCAATGGTATCCCGCAGGCATAGAGATTTGGATAGACACAAAAAAAAAATCCAGTTTTAAAATAATACATGATATAAATTTACAAATGTAAAATTATATAATTTATTTTAATTTTAAAACTGAATTTTTTTTTAAACTAAAACTACTTTATTAAAAGAGAGATCAAAGAAAATAATTAAGTTAAAAAATTTTATAATGAGTATGAACAAAATTGACAATAATTAAATTGTTATATATTACATAAAATTGAGAGTTTAAACAAAAAATTCAGAAAAAAATGGAAAGGGGTCCATGGTATCCCGCAGGAATAGAGATTTGGGTAGACACAAAAAAAAAATCTAGTTTTAAAATATTACATGATATAATTTACAAATGTAAAATTATATAATGTATTTTAATTTTAAAACGGAATTTTTTTTTAAACTAAAACTACTTTATGAAAAGGGAGATTAATGGAAATAATTAAGTTAATGAATTTTTTAAAGAGTATGAATAAATTGAAGGTAATTAAATTGTTATGTATTACATAAAATTGAGAGTTGAAACAAAAAATTCAGAAAAAAAATGGAAAGGGGTCCATGGTATCCCGCAGGAATCGAGATTTGGGTAGACACAAAAAAAAAATCCAGTTTTAAAATATTACATGATATAATTTACAAATGTAAAATTATGTTATGTATTTTAATATTAAAATTGAATTTTTTTTTAAACTAAAACTACACTATTAAAAGGGAGATTAATGGACATAATTAAGTTAATGAATTTTCAAAAAGTATGAATAAATTGAAGGTAATTAAATTGTTATGTATAACATAGAATTGAGAGTTGAAACAAAAAATTCAGAAAAAAAATGGAAAGGGGTCCATGGTATCCCACAGGAATCGAGATTTGGGTAGACACAAAAAAAAATCCAGTTTTATAATAATATATGATATAATTTACAAATGTAAAATTATATAATGTATTTTAATTTTAAAACTGAATTTTTTTTTAGACTAAAACTACTTTATTAAAAGGGAGATTAATGGAAATAATTAAGTTAATAAATTTTTTAAAGAGTATGAATAAATTGAAGGTAATTAAATTGTTATGTATTACATAAAATTGAGAGTTGAAACAAAAATTCAGAAAAAAAATGGAAAGGGGTCAATGGTATCCCGCAGGCATAGAGATTTGGATAGACACAAAAAAAAAATCCAGTTTTAAAATAATACATGATATAATTTACAAATGTAAAATTATATAATTTATTTTAATTTTAAAACTGAATTTTTTTTTAAACTAAAACTACTTTATTAAAAGAGAGATCAAAGAAAATAATTAAGTTAAAAAATTTTATAATGAGTATGAACAAAATTGACATTAATTAAATTGTTATATATTACATAAAATTGAGAGTTTAAACAAAAAATTCAGAAAAAAATTGAAAGGGGTCCATGGTATCCCGCAGGAATAGAGAAATGGGTAGACACAAAAAAAAAATCCAGTTTTAAAATAATACATGATATAATTTACAAATGTAAAATTATAAAATGTATTTTAATTTTAAAACTGAATTTTTTAAACTAAAACTACTTTATTAAAAGGGAGATTAATGGAAATAATTATGTTAATGAATTTTTTAAAGAGTATGAATAAATTGAAGGTAATTAAATTGTTATGTATTACATAAAATTGAGAGTTGAAACAAAAAATTCAGAAAAAAAATGGAAAGGGGTCCATGGTATCCCGCAGGAATCGAGATTTGAGTAGACACAAAAAAAAAATCCAGTTTTAAAATAATACATGATATAATTTACAAATGTAAAATTATATAATGTATTTTAATTTTAAAACTTAATTCTTTTTTAAACCAAAACTACTTTATTAAAAGGGAGATTAATGGACATAATTAAGTTAATGAATTTTTAAAGAGTATGAAGAAATTGAAGGTAATTAAATTGTTATGTATTACATAAAATTGAGAGTTGAAACAAAAAATTCAGAAAAAAAATGGAAAGGGGTCAATGGTATCCCGCAGGCATAGAGATTTGGATAGACACAAAAAAAAAATCCAGTTTTAAAATAATACATGATATAATTTACAAATGTAAAATTATATAATTTATTTTAATTTTAAAACTGAATTTTTTTTTAAACTAAAACTACTTTATTAAAAGAGAGATCAAAGAAAATAATTAAGTTAAAAAATTTTATAATGAGTATGAACAAAATTGACAATAATTATATTGTTATATATTACATAAAATTGAGAGTTTAAACAAAAAATTCAGAAAAAAATGGAAAGGGGTCCATGGTATCCCGCAGGAATAGAGATTTGGGTAGACACAAAAAAAAAATCCAGTTTTAAAATAATACATGATATAATTTACAAATGTAAAATTATATAATGTATTTTAATTTTAAAACTGAATTTTTTTTTAAACTAAAACTACTTTATTAAAAGGGAGATTAATGGAAATAATTAAGTTAATGAATTTTTAAAGAGTATGAATAAATTGAAGGTAATTAAATTGTAATGTATTACATAAAATTGAGAGTTGAAACAAAAAATTCAGAAAAAAAATGGAAAGGGGTCCATGGTATCCCGCAGGAATCGAGATTTGGGTAGACACAAAAAAAAAATCCAGTTTTAAAATAATACTTGATATAATTTACAAATGTAAAATTATATAATGTATTTTAATTTTAAAACTGATTTTTTTTTTAAACTAAAACTACTTTATTAAAAGGGAGATGAATGGAAATAATTAAGTTAATGAATTTTTTAAAGAGTATGAATAAATTGAAGGCAATTAAATTGTTAGGTATTACATAAAATTGAGAGTTTAAACAAAAATTACAGAAAAAAAATGGAAAGGGGTCCATGGTATCCCGCAGGAATCGAGATTTGGGTAGACACAAAAAAAAAATCCAGTTTTAAAATAATACATGAAATAATTTACAAATGTAAAATTATATAATGTATTTTAATATTAAAACTGAATTTTTTTTTAAACTAAAACTACACTACTAAAAGGGAGATTTAAGGAAATTATTAAGTTAATGAATTTTTAAAGAGTATGAAGAAATTGAAGGTAATTAAATTGTTATGTATTACATAAAATTGAGAGTTGAAACAAAAAATTCAGAAAAAAAATGGAAAGGGGTCCATGGTATCCCGCAGGAATCGAGATTTGGGTAGACACAAAAAAAAAATCCAGTTTTAAAATAATACATGATATAATTTACAAATGTAAAATTATATAATGTATTTTAATTTTAAAACTGAATTTTTTTTTAAACTAAAACTACTTTATTAAAAGGGAGATTAATGGACATAATTAAGTTAATGAATTTTTAAAGAGTATGATGAAATTGAAGGTAATTAAATTGTTATGTATTACATAAAATTGAGAGTTTAAACAAAAAATTCAGAAAAAAATTGAAAGGGGTCCATGGTATCCCGCAGGAATAGAGATTTGGGTAGACACAAAAAAAAAATCCAGTTTTAAAATAATACATGATATAATTTACAAACGTAAAATTATAAAATGTATTTTAATTTTAAAACTGAATTTTTTTTTAAACTAAAACTACTTTATTAAAAGAGAGATCAAAGAAAATAATTAAGTTAAAAAATTTTATAATGAGTATGAACAAAATTGACAATAATTAAATTGTTATATATTACATAAAATTGAGAGTTTAAACAAAAAATTCAGAAAAAAATGGAAAGGGGTCCATGGTATCCCGCAGGAATAGAGATTTGGGTAGACACAAAAAAAAAATCTAGTTTTAAAATATTACATGATATAATTTACAAATGTAAAATTATATAATGTATTTTAATTTTAAAACGGAATTTTTTTTTAAACTAAAACTACTTTATGAAAAGGGAGATTAATGGAAATAATTAAGTTAATGAATTTTTTAAAGAGTATGAATAAATTGAAGGTAATTAAATTGTTATGTATTACATAAAATTGAGAGTTGAAACAAAAAATTCAGAAAAAAAATGGAAAGGGGTCCATGGTATCCCGCAGGAATCGAGATTTGGGTAGACACAAAAAAAAAATCCAGTTTTAAAATATTACATGATATAATTTACAAATGTAAAATTATGTTATGTATTTTAATATTAAAATTGAATTTTTTTTTAAACTAAAACTACACTATTAAAAGGGAGATTAATGGACATAATTAAGTTAATGAATTTTCAAAAAGTATGAATAAATTGAAGGTAATTAAATTGTTATGTATAACATAGAATTGAGAGTTGAAACAAAAAATTCAGAAAAAAAATGGAAAGGGGTCCATGGTATCCCACAGGAATCGAGATTTGGGTAGACACAAAAAAAAATCCAGTTTTATAATAATATATGATATAATTTACAAATGTAAAATTATATAATGTATTTTAATTTTAAAACTGAATTTTTTTTTAGACTAAAACTACTTTATTAAAAGGGAGATTAATGGAAATAATTAAGTTAATAAATTTTTTAAAGAGTATGAATAAATTGAAGGTAATTAAATTGTTATGTATTACATAAAATTGAGAGTTGAAACAAAAATTCAGAAAAAAAATGGAAAGGGGTCAATGGTATCCCGCAGGCATAGAGATTTGGATAGACACAAAAAAAAAATCCAGTTTTAAAATAATACATGATATAATTTACAAATGTAAAATTATATAATTTATTTTAATTTTAAAACTGAATTTTTTTTTAAACTAAAACTACTTTATTAAAAGAGAGATCAAAGAAAATAATTAAGTTAAAAAATTTTATAATGAGTATGAACAAAATTGACATTAATTAAATTGTTATATATTACATAAAATTGAGAGTTTAAACAAAAAATTCAGAAAAAAATTGAAAGGGGTCCATGGTATCCCGCAGGAATAGAGAAATGGGTAGACACAAAAAAAAAATCCAGTTTTAAAATAATACATGATATAATTTACAAATGTAAAATTATAAAATGTATTTTAATTTTAAAACTGAATTTTTTAAACTAAAACTACTTTATTAAAAGGGAGATTAATGGATATAATTATGTTAATGAATTTTTAAAGAGTATGAATAAATTGAAGGTAATTAAATTGTTATGTATTACATAAAATTGAGAGTTGAAACAAAAAATTCAGAAAAAAAATGGAAAGGGGTCCATGGTATCCCGCAGGAATCGAGATTTGAGTAGACACAAAAAAAAAATCCAGTTTTAAAATAATACATGATATAATTTACAAATGTAAAATTATATAATGTATTTTAATTTTAAAACTTAATTCTTTTTTAAACCAAAACTACTTTATTAAAAGGGAGATTAATGGACATAATTAAGTTAATGAATTTTTAAAGAGTATGAAGAAATTGAAGGTAATTAAATTGTTATGTATTACATAAAATTGAGAGTTGAAACAAAAAATTCAGAAAAAAAATGGAAAGGGGTCAATGGTATCCCGCAGGCATAGAGATTTGGATAGACACAAAAAAAAAATCCAGTTTTAAAATAATACATGATATAATTTACAAATGTAAAATTATATAATTTATTTTAATTTTAAAACTGAATTTTTTTTTAAACTAAAACTACTTTATTAAAAGAGAGATCAAAGAAAATAATTAAGTTAAAAAATTTTATAATGAGTATGAACAAAATTGACAATAATTATATTGTTATATATTACATAAAATTGAGAGTTTAAACAAAAAATTCAGAAAAAAATGGAAAGGGGTCCATGGTATCCCGCAGGAATAGAGATTTGGGTAGACACAAAAAAAAAATCCAGTTTTAAAATAATACATGATATAATTTACAAATGTAAAATTATATAATGTATTTTAATTTTAAAACTGAATTTTTTTTTAAACTAAAACTACTTTATTAAAAGGGAGATTAATGGAAATAATTAAGTTAATGAATTTTTAAAGAGTATGAATAAATTGAAGGTAATTAAATTGTAATGTATTACATAAAATTGAGAGTTGAAACAAAAAATTCAGAAAAAAAATGGAAAGGGGTCCATGGTATCCCGCAGGAATCGAGATTTGGGTAGACACAAAAAAAAAATCCAGTTTTAAAATAATACTTGATATAATTTACAAATGTAAAATTATATAATGTATTTTAATTTTAAAACTGATTTTTTTTTTAAACTAAAACTACTTTATTAAAAGGGAGATGAATGGAAATAATTAAGTTAATGAATTTTATAAAGAGTATGAATAAATTGAAGGCAATTAAATTGTTAGGTATTACATAAAATTGAGAGTTTAAACAAAAATTACAGAAAAAAAATGGAAAGGGGTCCATGGTATCCCGCAGGAATCGAGATTTGGGTAGACACAAAAAAAAAATCCAGTTTTAAAATAATACATGATATAATTTACAAATGTAAAATTATATAATGTATTTTAATATTAAAACTGAATTTTTTTTTAAACTAAAACTACACTACTAAAAGGGAGATTTAAGGAAATTATTAAGTTAATGAATTTTTAAAGAGTATGAAGAAATTGAAGGTAATTAAATTGTTATGTATTACATAAAATTGAGAGTTGAAACAAAAAATTCAGAAAAAAAATGGAAAGGGGTCCATGGTATCCCGCAGGAATCGAGATTTGGGTAGACACAAAAAAAAAATCCAGTTTTAAAATAATACATGATATAATTTACAAATGTAAAATTATATAATGTATTTTAATTTTAAAACTGAATTTTTTTTTAAACTAAAACTACTTTATTAAAAGGGAGATTAATGGACATAATTAAGTTAATGAATTTTTAAAGAGTATGATGAAATTGAAGGTAATTAAATTGTTATGTATTACATAAAATTGAGAGTTTAAACAAAAAATTCAGAAAAAAATTGAAAGGGGTCCATGGTATCCCGCAGGAATAGAGATTTGGGTAGACACAAAAAAAAAATCCAGTTTTAAAATAATACATGATATAATTTACAAACGTAAAATTATAAAATGTATTTTAATTTTAAAACTGAATTTTTTTTTAAACTAAAACTACTTTATTAAAAGAGAGATCAAAGAAAATAATTAAGTTAAAAAATTTTATAATGAGTATGAACAAAATTGACAATAATTAAATTGTTATATATTACATAAAATTGAGAGTTTAAACAAAAAATTCAGAAAAAAATGGAAAGGGGTCCATGGTATCCCGCAGGAATAGAGATTTGGGTAGACACAAAAAAAAAATCTAGTTTTAAAATATTACATGATATAATTTACAAATGTAAAATTATATAATGTATTTTAATTTTAAAACGGAATTTTTTTTTAAACTAAAACTACTTTATGAAAAGGGAGATTAATGGAAATAATTAAGTTAATGAATTTTTTAAAGAGTATGAATAAATTGAAGGTAATTAAATTGTTATGTATTACATAAAATTGAGAGTTGAAACAAAAAATTCAGAAAAAAAATGGAAAGGGGTCCATGGTATCCCGCAGGAATCGAGATTTGGGTAGACACAAAAAAAAAATCCAGTTTTAAAATATTACATGATATAATTTACAAATGTAAAATTATGTTATGTATTTTAATATTAAAATTGAATTTTTTTTTAAACTAAAACTACACTATTAAAAGGGAGATTAATGGACATAATTAAGTTAATGAATTTTCAAAAAGTATAAATAAATTGAAGGTAATTAAATTGTTATGTATAACATAGAATTGAGAGTTGAAACAAAAAATTCAGAAAAAAAATGGAAAGGGGTCCATGGTATCCCACAGGAATCGAGATTTGGGTAGACACAAAAAAAAATCCAGTTTTATAATAATATATGATATAATTTACAAATGTAAAATTATATAATGTATTTTAATTTTAAAACTGAATTTTTTTTTAGACTAAAACTACTTTATTAAAAGGGAGATTAATGGAAATAATTAAGTTAATAAATTTTTTAAAGAGTATGAATAAATTGAAGGTAATTAAATTGTTATGTATTACATAAAATTGAGAGTTGAAACAAAAATTCAGAAAAAAAATGGAAAGGGGTCAATGGTATCCCGCAGGCATAGAGATTTGGATAGACACAAAAAAAAAATCCAGTTTTAAAATAATACATGATATAATTTACAAATGTAAAATTATATAATTTATTTTAATTTTAAAACTGAATTTTTTTTTAAACTAAAACTACTTTATTAAAAGAGAGATCAAAGAAAATAATTAAGTTAAAAAATTTTATAATGAGTATGAACAAAATTGACATTAATTAAATTGTTATATATTACATAAAATTGAGAGTTTAAACAAAAAATTCAGAAAAAAATTGAAAGGGGTCCATGGTATCCCGCAGGAATAGAGAAATGGGTAGACACAAAAAAAAAATCCAGTTTTAAAATAATACATGATATAATTTACAAATGTAAAATTATAAAATGTATTTTAATTTTAAAACTGAATTTTTTAAACTAAAACTACTTTATTAAAAGGGAGATTAATGGAAATAATTATGTTAATGAATTTTTTAAAGAGTATGAATAAATTGAAGGTAATTAAATTGTTATGTATTACATAAAATTGAGAGTTGAAACAAAAAATTCAGAAAAAAAATGGAAAGGGGTCCATGGTATCCCGCAGGAATCGAGATTTGAGTAGACACAAAAAAAAAATCCCGTTTTAAAATAATACATGATATAATTTACAAATGTAAAATTATATAATGTATTTTAATTTTAAAACTTAATTCTTTTTTAAACCAAAACTACTTTATTAAAAGGGAGATTAATGGACATAATTAAGTTAATGAATTTTTAAAGAGTATGAAGAAATTGAAGGTAATTAAATTGTTATGTATTACATAAAATTGAGAGTTGAAACAAAAAATTCAGAAAAAAAATGGAAAGGGGTCAATGGTATCCCGCAGGCATAGAGATTTGGATAGACACAAAAAAAAAATCCAGTTTTAAAATAATACATGATATAATTTACAAATGTAAAATTATATAATTTATTTTAATTTTAAAACTGAATTTTTTTTTAAACTAAAACTACTTTATTAAAAGAGAGATCAAAGAAAATAATTAAGTTAAAAAATTTTATAATGAGTATGAACAAAATTGACAATAATTATATTGTTATATATTACATAAAATTGAGAGTTTAAACAAAAAATTCAGAAAAAAATGGAAAGGGGTCCATGGTATCCCGCAGGAATAGAGATTTGGGTAGACACAAAAAAAAAATCCAGTTTTAAAATAATACATGATATAATTTACAAATGTAAAATTATATAATGTATTTTAATTTTAAAACTGAATTTTTTTTTAAACTAAAACTACTTTATTAAAAGGGAGATTAATGGAAATAATTAAGTTAATGAATTTTTAAAGAGTATGAATAAATTGAATGTAATTAAATTGTAATGTATTACATAAAATTGAGAGTTGAAACAAAAAATTCAGAAAAAAAATGGAAAGGGGTCCATGGTATCCCGCAGGAATCGAGATTTGGGTAGACACAAAAAAAAAATCCAGTTTTAAAATAATACTTGATATAATTTACAAATGTAAAATTATATAATGTATTTTAATTTTAAAACTGATTTTTTTTTTAAACTAAAACTACTTTATTAAAAGGGAGATGAATGGAAATAATTAAGTTAATGAATTTTTTAAAGAGTATGAATAAATTGAAGGCAATTAAATTGTTAGGTATTACATAAAATTGAGAGTTTAAACAAAAATTACAGAAAAAAAATGGAAAGGGGTCCATGGTATCCCGCAGGAATCGAGATTTGGGTAGACACAAAAAAAAAATCCAGTTTTAAAATAATACATGATATAATTTACAAATGTAAAATTATATAATGTATTTTAATATTAAAACTGAATTTTTTTTTAAACTAAAACTACACTACTAAAAGGGAGATTTAAGGAAATTATTAAGTTAATGAATTTTTAAAGAGTATGAAGAAATTGAAGGTAATTAAATTGTTATGTATTACATAAAATTGAGAGTTGAAACAAAAAATTCAGAAAAAAAATGGAAAGGGGTCCATGGTATCCCGCAGGAATCGAGATTTGGGTAGACACAAAAAAAAAATCCAGTTTTAAAATAATACATGATATAATTTACAAATGTAAAATTATATAATGTATTTTAATTTTAAAACTGAATTTTTTTTTAAACTAAAACTACTTTATTAAAAGGGAGATTAATGGACATAATTAAGTTAATGAATTTTTAAAGAGTATGATGAAATTGAAGGTAATTAAATTGTTATGTATTACATAAAATTGAGAGTTTAAACAAAAAATTCAGAAAAAAATTGAAAGGGGTCCATGGTATCCCGCAGGAATAGAGATTTGGGTAGACACAAAAAAAAAATCCAGTTTTAAAATAATACATGATATAATTTACAAACGTAAAATTATAAAATGTATTTTAATTTTAAAACTGAATTTTTTAAACTAAAACTACTTTATTAAAAGGGAGATTAATGGAAATAATTATGTTAATGAATTTTTTAAAGAGTATGAATAAATTGAAGGTAATTAAATTGTTATGTATAACATAGAATTGAGAGTTGAAACAAAAAATTCAGAAAAAAAATGGAAAGGGGTCCATGGTATCCCCAGGAATCGAGATTTGGGTAGACACAAAAAAAAATCCAGTTTTATAATAATATATAATATAATTTACAAATGTAAAATTATATAAGGTATTTTAATTTTAAAACTGAATTTTTTTTTAAACTAAAACTACTTTATTAAAAGAGAGATCAAAGAAAATAATTAAGTTAAAAAATTTTATAATGAGTATGAACAAAATTGACAATAATTAAATTGTTATATATTACATAAAATTGAGAGTTTAAACAAAAAATTCAGAAAAAAATTGAAAGGGGTCCATGGTATCCCGCAGGAATAGAGATTTGGGTAGACACAAAAAAAAAAATCCAGTTTTAAAATAATACATGATATAATTTACAAATGTAAAATTATAAAATGTATTTTAATTTTAAAACTGAATTTTTTAAACTAAAACTACTTTATTAAAAGGGAGATTAATGGAAATAATTATGTTAATGAATTTTTTAAAGAGTATGAATAAATTGAAGGTAATTAAATTGTTATGTATTACATAAAATTGAGAGTTGAAACAAAAAATTCAGAAAAAAAATGGAAAGGGGTCCATGGTATCCCGCAGGAATCGAGATTTGGGTAGACACAAAAAAAAAATCCAGTTTTAAAATAATACATGATATAATATACAAATGTAAAATTATATAATGTATTTTAATTTTAAAACTGAATTCTTTTTTAAACCAAAACTACTTTATTAAAAGGGAGATTAATGGACATAATTAAGTTAATGAATTTTTAAAGAGTATGAAGAAATTGAAGGTAATTAAATTGTTATGTATTACATAAAATTGAGAGTTTAAACAAAAAATTCAGAAAAAAATTGAAAGGGGTCCATGGTATCCCGCAGGAATAGAGATTTGGGTAGACACAAAAAAAAAAATCCAGTTTTAAAATAATACATGATATAATTTACAAATGTAAAATTATAAAATGTATTTTAATTTTAAAACTGAATTTTTTAAACTAAAACTACTTTATTAAAAGGGAGATTAATGGAAATAATTATGTTAATGAATTTTTTAAAGAGTATGAATAAATTGAAGGTAATTAAATTGTTATGTATTACATAAAATTGAGAGTTGAAACAAAAAATTCAGAAAAAAAATGGAAAGGGGTCCATGGTATCCCGCAGGAATCGAGATTTGGGTAGACACAAAAAAAAAATCCAGTTTTAAAATAATACATGATATAATATACAAATGTAAAATTATATAATGTATTTTAATTTTAAAACTGAATTCTTTTTTAAACCAAAACTACTTTATTAAAAGGGAGATTAATGGACATAATTAAGTTAATGAATTTTTAAAGAGTATGAAGAAATTGAAGGTAATTAAATTATTATGTATTACATAAAATTGAGAGTTGAAACAAAAAATTCAGAAAAAAAATGGAAAGGGGTCAATGGTATCCCGCAGGCATAGAGATTTGGATAGACACAAAAAAAAAATCCAGTTTTAAAATAATACATGATATAATTTACAAATGTAAAATTATATAATTTATTTTAATTTTAAAACTGAATTTTTTTTTAAACTAAAACTACTTTATTAAAAGAGAGATCAAAGAAAATAATTAAGTTAAAAAATTTTATAATGAGTATGAACAAAATTGACAATAATTAAATTGTTATATATTACATAAAATTGAGAGTTTAAACAAAAAATTCAGAAAAAAATGGAAAGGGGTCCATGGTATCCCGCAGGAATAGAGATTTGGGTAGACATAAAAAAAAAAATCCAGTTTTAAAATAATACATGATATAATTTACAAATGTAAAATTATAAAATGTATTTTAATTTTAAAACTGAATTTTTTAAACTAAAACTACTTTATTAAAAGGGAGATTAATGGAAATAATTATGTTAATGAATTTTTTAAAGAGTATGAATAAATTGAAGGTAATTAAATTGTTATGTATTACATAAAATTGAGAGTTGAAACAAAAAATTCAGAAAAAAAATGGAAAGGGGTCCATGGTATCCCGCAGGCATAGAGATTTGGGTAGACACAAAAAAAAAATCCAGTTTTAAAATAATACATGATATAATTTACAAATGTAAAATTATATAATGTATTTTAATTTTAAAACTGAATTTTTTTTTAGACTAAAACTACTTTATTAAAAGGGAGATTAATGGAAATAATTAAGTTAATAAATTTTTTAAAGAGTATGAATAAATTTAAGGTAATTAAATTGTTATGTATTACATAAAATTGAGAGTTGAAACAAAAATTCAGAAAAAAAATGGAAAGGGGTCAATGGTATCCCGCAGGCATAGAGATTTGGATAGACACAAAAAAAAAATCCAGTTTTAAAATAATACATGATATAATTTACAAATGTAAAATTATATAATTTATTTTAATTTTAAAACTGAATTTTTTTTTAAACTAAAACTACTTTATTAAAAGAGAGATCAAAGAAAATAATTAAGTTAAAAAATTTTATAATGAGTATGAACAAAATTGACATTAATTAAATTGTTATATATTACATAAAATTGAGAGTTTAAACAAAAAATTCAGAAAAAAATTGAAAGGGGTCCATGGTATCCCGCAGGAATAGAGAAATGGGTAGACACAAAAAAAAAATCCAGTTTTAAAATAATACATGATATAATTTACAAATGTAAAATTATAAAATGTATTTTAATTTTAGAACTGAATTTTTTAAACTAAAACTACTTTATTAAAAGGGAGATTAATGGAAATAATTATGTTAATGAATTTTTTAAAGAGTATGAATAAATTGAAGGTAATTAAATTGTTATGTATTACATAAAATTGAGAGTTGACACAAAAAATTCAGAAAAAAAATGGAAAGGGGTCCATGGTATCCCGCAGGCATAGAGATTTGGGTAGACACAAAAAAAAAATCCAGTTTTAAAATAATACATGATATAATTTACAAATGTAAAATTATATAATGTATTTTAATTTTAAAACTGAATTCTTTTTTAAACCAAAACTACTTTATTAAAAGGGAGATTAATGGACATAATTAAGTTAATGAATTTTTAAAGAGTATGAAGAAATTGAAGGTAATTAAATTGTTATGTATTACATAAAATTGAGAGTTGAAACAAAAAATTCAGAAAAAAAATGGAAAGGGGTCAATGGTATCCCACAGGCATAGAGATTTGGATAGACACAAAAAAAAAAATCCATTTTTAAAATAATACATGATATAATTTACAAATGTAAAATTATATAATTTATTTTAATTTTAAAACTGAATTTTTTTTTAAACTAAAACTACTTTATTAAAAGAGAGATCAAAGAAAATAATTAAGTTAAAAAATTTTATAATGAGTATGAACAAAATTGACAATAATTATATTGTTATATATTACATAAAATTGAGAGTTTAAACAAAAAATTCAGAAAAAAATGGAAAGGGGTCCATGGTATCCCGCAGGAATCGAGATTTGGGTAGACACAAAAAAAAAATCCAGTTTTAAAATAATACATGATATAATTTACAAATGTAAAATTATATAATGTATTTTAATATTAAAACTGAATTTTTTTTTAAACTAAAACTACACTATTAAAAGGGAGATTAAAGGAAATTATTAAGTTAATGAATTTTTAAAGAGTATGAAGAAATTGAAGGTAATTAAATTGTTATGTATTACATAAAATTGAGAGTTGAAACAAAAAATTCAGAAAAAAAATGGAAAGGGGTCCATGGTATCCCGCAGGAATCGAGATTTGGGTAGACACAAAAAAAAAATCCAGTTTTAAAATAATACATGATATAATTTACAAATGTAAAATTATATAATGTATTTTAATTTTAAAACTGAATTTTTTTTTAAACTAAAACTACTTTATTAAAAGGGAGATTAATGGACATAATTAAGTTAATGAATTTTTAAAGAGTATGAAGAAATTGAAGGTAATTAAATTGTTATGTATTACATAAAATTGAGAGTTTAAACAAAAAATTCAGAAAAAAATTGAAAGGGGTCCATGGTATCCCGCAGGAATAGAGATTTGGGTAGACACAAAAAAAAAATCCAGTTTTAAAATAATACATGATATAATTTACAAACGTAAAATTATAAAATGTATTTTAATTTTAAAACTGAATTTTTTAAACTAAAACTACTTTATTAAAAGGGAGATTAATGGAAATAATTATGTTAATGAATTTTTTAAAGAGTATGAATAAATTGAAGGTAATTAAATTGTTATGTATAACATAGAATTGAGAGTTGAAACAAAAAATTCAGAAAAAAAATGGAAAGGGGTCCATGGTATCCCGCAGGAATCGAGATTTGGGTAGACACAAAAAAAAATCCAGTTTTATAATAATATATGATATAATTTACAAATGTAAAATTATATAATGTATTTTAATTTTAAAACTGAATTTTTTTTTAGACTAAAACTACTTTATTAAAAGGGAGATTAATGGAAATAATTAAGTTAATAAATTTTTTAAAGAGTATGAATAAATTGAAGGTAATTAAATTGTTATGTAATACATAAAATTGAGAGTTGAAACAAAAATTTCAGAAAAAAAATGGAAAGGGGTCAATGGTATCCCGCAGGCATAGAGATTTGGATAGACACAAAAAAAAAATGCAGTTTTAAAATAATACATGATATAATTTACAAATGTAAAATTATATAATTTATTTTAATTTTAAAACTGAATTTTTTTTTAAACTAAAACTACTTTATTAAAAGAGAGATCAAAGAAAATAATTAAGTTAAAAAATTTTATAATGAGTATGAACAAAATTGACAATAATTAAATTGTTATATATTACATAAAATTGAGAGTTTTAACAAAAAATTCAGAAAAAAATTGAAAGGGGTCCATGGTATCCCGCAGGAATAGAGATTTGGGTAGACACAAAAAAAAAAATCCAGTTTTAAAATAATACATGATATAATTTACAAATGTAAAATTATAAAATGTATTTTAATTTTAAAACTGAATTTTTTAAACTAAAACAACTTTATTAAAAGGGAGATTAATGGAAATAATTATGTTAATGAATTTTTTAAAGAGTATGAATAAATTGAAGGCAATTAAATTGTTATGTATAACATAGAATTGAGAGTTGAAACAAAAAATTCAGAAAAAAAATGGAAAGGGGTCCATGGTATCCCGCAGGAATCGAGATTTGGGTAGACACAAAAAAAAATCCAGTTTTATAATAATATATGATATAATTTACAAATGTAAAATTATATAATGTATTTTAATTTTTAAACTGAATTTTTTTTTAGACTAAAACTACTTTATTAAAAGGGAGATTAATGGAAATAATTAAGTTAATAAATTTTTTAAAGAGTATGAATAAATTGAAGGTAATTAAATTGTTATGTATTACATAAAATTGAGAGTTGAAACAAAAATTTCAGAAAAAAAATGGAAAGGGGTCAATGGTATCCCGCAGGCATAGAGATTTGGATAGACACAAAAAAAAAATGCAGTTTTAAAATAATACATGATATAATTTACAAATGTAAAATTATATAATTTATTTTAATTTTAAAACTGAATTTTTTTTTAAACTAAAACTACTTTATTAAAAGAGAGATCAAAGAAAATAATTAAGTTAAAAAATTTTATAATGAGTATGAACAAAATTGACAATAATTAAATTGTTATATATTACATAAAATTGAGAGTTGAAACAAAAAATTCAGAAAAAAAATGGAAAGGGGTCCATGGTATCCCGCAGGAATCGAGATTTGGGTAGACACAAAAAAAAAATCCAGTTTTAAAATAATACATGATATAATATACAAATGTAAAATTATATAATGTATTTTAATTTTAAAACTGAATTCTTTTTTAAACCAAAACTACTTTATTAAAAGGGAGATTAATGGACATAATTAAGTTAATGAATTTTTAAAGAGTATGAAGAAATTGAAGGTAATTAAATTGTTATGTATTACATAAAATTGAGAGTTTAAACAAAAAATTCAGAAAAAAATTAAAAGGGGTCCATGGTATCCCGCAGGAATAGAGATTTGGGTAGACACAAAAAAGAAAATCCAGTTTTAAAATAATACATGATATAATTTACAAATGTAAAATTATAAAATGTATTTTAATTTTAAAACTGAATTTTTTAAACTAAAACTACTTTATTAAAAGGGAGATTAATGGAAATAATTATGTTAATGAATTTTTTAAAGAGTATGAATAAATTGAAGGTAATTAAATTGTTATGTATTACATAAAATTGAGAGTTGAAACAAAAAATTCAGAAAAAAAATGGAAAGGGGTCAATGGTATCCCGCAGGCATAGAGATTTGGATAGACACAAAAAAAAAATCCATTTTTAAAATAATACATGATATAATTTACAAATGTAAAATTATATAATTTATTTTAATTTTAAAACTGAATTTTTTTTTAAACTTAAACTACTTTATTAAAAGAGAGATCAAAGAAAATAATTAAGTTAAAAAATTTTATAATGAGTATGAACAAAATTGACAATAATTATATTGTTATATATTACATAAAATTGAGAGTTTTAACAAAAAATTCAGAAAAAAATGGAAAGGGGTCCATGGTATCCCGCAGGAATAGAGATTTGGGTAGACACAAAAAAAAAATCCAGTTTTAAAATAATACATGATATAATTTACAAATGTAAAATTATATAATGTATTTTAATTTTAAAACTGAATTTTTTTTTAAACTAAAACTACTTTATTAAAAGGGAGATTAATGGAAATAATTAAGTTAATGAATTTTTAAAGAGTATGAATAAATTGAAGGTAATTAAATTGTAATGTATTACATAAAATTGAGAGTTGAAACAAAAAATTCAGAAAAAAAATGGAAAGGGGTCCATGGTATCCCGCAGGAATCGAGATTTGGGTAGACACAAAAAAAAAATCCAGTTTTAAAATAATACTTGATATAATTTACAAATGTAAAATTATATAATGTATTTTAATTTTAAAACTGAATTTTTTTTTAAACTAAAACTACTTTATTAAAAGGGAGATGAATGGAAATAATTAAGTTAATGAATTTTTTAAAGAGTATGAATAAATTGAAGGCAATTAAATTGTTAGGTATTACATAAAATTGAGAGTTTAAACAAAAATTTCAGAAAAAAAATGGAAAGGGGTCCATGGTATCCCGCAGGAATCGAGATTTGGGTAGACACAAAAAAAAAAATCCAGTTTTAAAATAATACATGATATAAATTACAAATGTAAAATTATATAATGTATTTTAATATTAAAACTGAATTTTTTTTTAAACTAAAACTACACTATTAAAAGGGAGATTAAAGGAAATAATTAAGTTAATGAATTTTTTAAGGAGTATGAATAAATTGAAGGTAATTAAATTGTTAGGTATTACATAAAATTGAGAGTTTTAACAAAAAATTCAGAAAAAAATGGAAAGGGGTCCATGGTATCCCGCAGGAATAGAGATTTGGGTAGACACAAAAAAAAAATCCAGTTTTAAAATAATACATGATATAATTTACAAATGTAAAATTATATAATGTATTTTAATTTTAAAACTGAATTTTTTTTTAAACTAAAACTACTTTATTAAAAGGGAGATTAATGGAAATAATTAAGTTAATGAATTTTTAAAGAGTATGAATAAATTGAAGGTAATTAAATTGTAATGTATTACATAAAATTGAGAGTTGAAACAAAAAATTCAGAAAAAAAATGGAAAGGGGTCCATGGTATCCCGCAGGAATCGAGATTTGGGTAGACACAAAAAAAAAATCCAGTTTTAAAATAATACTTGATATAATTTACAAATGTAAAATTATATAATGTATTTTAATTTTAAAACTGAATTTTTTTTTAAACTAAAACTACTTTATTAAAAGGGAGATGAATGGAAATAATTAAGTTAATGAATTTTTTAAAGAGTATGAATAAATTGAAGGCAATTAAATTGTTAGGTATTACATAAAATTGAGAGTTTAAACAAAAATTTCAGAAAAAAAATGGAAAGGGGTCCATGGTATCCCGCAGGAATCGAGATTTGGGTAGACACAAAAAAAAAATCCAGTTTTAAAATAATACATGATATAAATTACAAATGTAAAATTATATAATGTATTTTAATATTAAAACTGAATTTTTTTTTAAACTAAAACTACACTATTAAAAGGGAGATTAAAGGAAATAATTAAGTTAATGAATTTTTTAAGGAGTATGAATAAATTGAAGGTAATTAAATTGTTAGGTATTACATAAAATTGAGAGTTTAAACAAAAATTTCAGAAAAAAAATGGAAAGGGGTCCATGGTATCCCGCAGGAATCGAGATTTGGGTAGACACAAAAAAAAAATCCAGTTTTAAAATAATACATGATATAATTTACAAATGTAAAATTATATAATGTATTTTAATATTAAAACTGAATTTTTTTTTAAACTAAAACTACACTATTAAAAGGGAGATTAATGGAAATAATTATGTTAATACATTTTTTAAAGTGTATGAATAAATTGAAGGTAATTAAATTGTTATGTATTACATAAAATTGAGAGTATTAACAAAAAATTCAGAAAGAAATGGAAAGGCAAGATTAGGGGTTTTTTTGGACACAAAAAAAAAATTCAGTTTTAAAATAATACATGATATAATTTACATATTTTAAATAATATGATGTATTTTTAGTTTAAAACTGAATTTTTTTTTTTTTTTTAATTATTTTGTTAGGCATACCTTTTGTTTCGTCCGATTGGGTTTTGTACGATTTCGACACTGACTACTTTACGTACAGTAAAATCCATCTTTATTCATGATGACCTATAATAACGAGTTTAGTAATCAATAATTTTCACATACTCTAGATCTTCATTCTGGTGACTTATAGCAAGGCTGGGCATTAACTCCTTTTTTTAACTCGTCTAGTTAATTTGGAAAATATAAGTTAATTTTATAGTTAGAATTTTACTTTCTTTTTTTAGTTTCCTTTCCTTTTTTACTTTCCTTGTTAAAGTTACAAGTTTGTTGGAAAAAAAAGTAACTTTACTTAGATAAAAATAAATTACTTTTCTTTTCATATAAAACTTATAATTACACCATTTACACTTCATGTAAAATATTTACAAATAACATATTATAATGTAGTATGTAGACATACTATATTCTGTAAATAAGTAATAATATTAAATATTATTCTTTATTCCTCATAAGTCGTTTCGTATATTTTGACATTTTGTAAGTTCCATTAACTATTAGCATTGTTAAATATACAGTATTAATATTATAGTATAATTAATCAATGTTAGGTCTCTATTCGTATATAAATACTATATTTCAATTTGAATATTTTAAAATCCATTCAATAATTTATATTTAACATAATAATTATTGTTATTATTATTTTTTTTTTTTTATTACACAAAATGCTATAATAAATCTTTGGGGGTCGTACAAGGAATAAAAAAAAACTTAACGTGACTATAAAATAAATTAACGCGTTAAGTTAGAAGTTACTTTAAAAAAAAAGTAACTCGTTAAGATAGAAGTTACTTCTTAAAAAAAAAGTAACTCGTTAAGTAACATAACTTTTTAACTTAACTTACTTTTAACTCGTTAATGCCCAACTTTTACTTAAAGCATTGTTTATTTATTATTTATAAGTTTTTAAAGTAAATTAAATATTTATTTGTCATTTATTTCATTATAACAAGGGGTTACAAATGGAAATCCTATTAAACACGAATTATGTTTAAATTCAAATTTTGACTTACTCTAACATCAAGTCAATTTAGTAAATAAATGAAACTTTTAAGAATAATTATTTTTCAAATAAAATATTCTCTCCGAATATATAGAAAAAGTTGAGTATTTTCGTTAAAAGAAATTTAAATTGTATTGCGCATATTCACACCATAAGTGTTAAAAATTTGAAAATTATGAATAATTGTGTATTTTTGTATCCCCTAGATTCTCTAAGATATTCACTTCAATACAAAATCGTCCACTTGAGATATTTTGTATTACCTTGAATCGTGAATAACAATCGTGAATTATGTGAATAACATTATAATGTTTTATATAAAATTGAACGTTCAATGTATAAAATTCATAAATAGAAATAGAATGGAGTCCATAGTATTCCGTTAGAAAAGAGATTTAAGTCACACAACACAAAAATTCAATTTTAAATATTTACATTATAAAATTGAAATATTTTTAAATTAAATAATGTATTAAAAATTTAAAGCTGAATTTCAATCATAATTTTAAGTGTATTTTTTATGTTTTATGAGTTTATTTTATTGATTAATTAAAATATTTTATTTAAAATTATTATTAAACATACATGATATTTCTTCCTGGTACATGAGATTGGGTTATTGGCGGTCTTGACACAGACTTCTTCACGCACAGCAATATCCGTCTTTTCTCCTGCCGACCATGTGTGTATGTATCGTGTTCAATATTGCTCAATACCGAACAAAGACCATAAAAAGAAAGCCAAAAATATTATAAATATACATCAAAAAATAAAAATAAAATCTCATAATTTAAGCCAAAACATAAATCATATTTCAAACTACCAAAAAAGAAACGAATAAAGAAAACCAAGAAATATCATCCTGCAAAACAGACAACAAACATAACCAACACCAAAATACAAACATTCCACCAAATAAAAACTGAGCAAAAATCATAAAAATAATTAATAACTCTCCATCGAACGGTAAAAATAATCTACATCGACATAAAACTAGAACAATGCATAGTATAATAAAATTGTTTAAGTAAGCAGGATTAAATTTCTCATCAAACAAATAATAAAAAAAATACTTCAACATGCATTTAAAAACATATAAATTTAATTTTTTAAATTTGTGACATGTCAAAATAAATATTAAAATCATAAAATTCTAAAAATAAAAGCAAAAATGTTTTTGATTCCCACAGGATTTGTGTATTAGGTAAAAACAAAAAAATTATTTAATCCTAGAAATAAATATAAAGTTCAATTTTATAGTTCTATTATTTTTAAATTATTGATCATTTATATTTTATAAAATTAACGGAATATATAGAGTTTCAATTATTGCTTTATTTTATTCATATTATCTAAAAGTTTTGATGTATTTTAAATTATTCCTATGTTTACTTAAATTTATCATCAAAAACACATTAAGTGATGAAACATCGATGTGAATACTATAAAAATAATAATCACGATTCGTCAAAAATCAAAAACCAAGGCATGAAAAACAGAGTACAAAACATTGTGAGAGTACCATAAAATACTGCATTACATAGTTCACATTCTTACACATAAAAGCAACTTCTGAAGTAGTTGTATTCATGATAACTAAAGATGAAGAGGAAACCAACAGGTCTCCCTGGTGACAAATGTTTTAAAGAAATAACTACCTGACAGTCTTGAAATTGAAAGGGATGAAGAAGAAACCGACAGGTCCTCCTGGTGAAAAATATAGATTCGAATTGATAATCAGGTTACTCTATATGTGATTGGGATAAAAAGAAACCCAACAGGTCCCCTAGTAACAATTGTTAGGTCAAAGAAACTACATGACAGTATTAAAATTGAAAGGGATCAAAAAGAACCCGACAGGTCCTCCTGGTGAAAAATGTAGATTCTAATTGATAAACAGGCTACTCTATATGTGATTGGGATAAAGAGAAACCCGACAAGTCCCCCTAGTAACAATTGTTAGGTCAAAAAAGCTATCTGACAGTCTTAAAATTGAAAGGGATCAAGAAGAACCCGACAGGTCCTCCTGGTGAAAAATGTAGATTCGAATTGATAATCAAGCTACACTTTAAGTGATTGGGATGAAGAGAAACCCGACAGGAACCCCTAGTAACAGTGATTAGGTCAAACATAATATCTGACAGTCATCAAATTGAAAGGGATCAAGAAGCACCACACAGGTACTCCTGGTGAAAAATATTGATTCGAATTCATAATCAGGCTACTCTATAAGTGATTGTTAAGAAGAGAAACCCGACAGGTCCCCCTAGTAACAATTGTTAGGTCAAAGAAACTACCTGACAGTCTGAAAATTGAAAGGGATCAAGAATAACCCGACAGGTCCTCCTGGTGAAAAATATAGATTAGAATTGATAATCAGGTTACTCTATATGTGATTGGAAAGAAGAGAAACCCGACAGGTCACTCTAGTAACAGTTATTAGGTCTAAGAAACTATCTGACAGTCTTAAAATTGAAAGAGATCAAGAAAAGCCCGACAGGTCCTCCTGGTGAAAAATATAGAATCGAATTGATAATCAGGCTACACTTTAAGTGATTGGGATGAAGAGAAACCCGACAGGTCCCTCTAGTAACAGTTATAAGGTCTAAGAAACTATCTGACATCCTTAAAATTGTAAAGGGATCAAGAAGAACCCGACAGGTCCTCCTGGTGAAAAATGTAGATTCGAATTGATAATCAGATTACTCTACATGTCATTGGGAAGAAGAGAAACCCGACAGGTCCCTCTAGTAGCAGTTATTAGGTCTAAGAAACTATCTGAGAGTCTTAAGATTGAAAAGGGATCAAGAACAATCCGACAGGTCCTCCTGGTGCAAAATGTAGATTCGAATTGATAATCAGGCTACACTTTAAGTGATTGGGATGAAGAGAAACCCGACAGGTCCCCCTAGTAACTATTGTTAGGTCAAAGATAATATCTGACAGTCATAAAATTGAAAGGGATCAAGAAGAACCCCACAGGTCCTCCTGGTGAAAAATATTGATTCGAATTGATAATCAGGTTACTCTACATGTGATTGGAATAAAGAAAAACCCGACAAGTCCCCCTAGTAACAATTGTTAGGTCATAAAAGCTATCTAACAGTCTTAAAATTGAAAGGGATCAAAAAGAACCCGACAGGTCTCCTGGTGAAAAATGTAGATTCGAATTGATAATCAAGCTACACTTTAAGTGATTGGGATGAAGAGAAACCCGACAGGTCCCCCTAGTAACAGTTATTAGGTCAAAGATAATATCTGACAGTCATGAAATTGAAAGGGATCAAGAAGAACCCGACAGGTCCTCCTGGTGAAAAATATAGATTCGAATTGATAATCAGGTTACTCTACATGTCATTGGGATGAAGAGAAACTCAACAGGACCCCCTAGTAACAATTGTTAGGACAAAGAAACTACCTGACAGTCTTAAAATTGAAAGGGATCAAGAAGAACCCGACAGGTCCTCCTGGTGAAAAATATAGATTCAAATTGATAATCAGGTTACTCCATATGTGATTGGGAAGAAGAGAAACCCGACAGGTCCCCCTAGTAACAATTGTTAGGTCAAAGATAATATCTGACAGTCATAAAATTGAAAGGGATCAAGAAGAACCCGACAGGTCCTCCTGGTGAAAAATGTAGATTCGAATTGATAATCAAGCTACACTTTAAGTGATTGGGATGAAGAGAAACCCGACAGGTCCCCCTAGTAACAGTTATTAGGTCAAACATAATATCTGACAGTCATAAAATTGAAAGGGATCAAGAAGAACCCGACAGGTCCTCCTGGTGAAAAATATTGATACGAATTCATAATCAGGCTACTCTATAAGTGATTGTTAAGAAGAGAAACCCGACAGGTCCCCCTAGTAACAATTGTTAGGTCAAAGAAACTACCTGACAGTGTTAAAATTGAAAGGGATCAAGAAGAACCCGACAGGTTCTCCTGGTGAAAAATGTAGATTCGAATTGATAATCAAGCTACATTTTAAGTTATTGGGATGAAGAGAAACCCGACAGGTCCCCCTAGTAACAGTTATTAGGTCAAACAAAATATCTGACAGTCATAAAATTGAAAGGGATCAAGAAGAACCCGACAGGTCCTCCTGGTGAAAAACATAAATTCGAATTGATAATCAAGCTACACTTTAAGTGATTGGGATAAAGAGAAACCCGACAGGTCCCCCTAGTAACAGTTATTAGGTCAAACATAATATCTGACAGTCATAAAATTGAAAGGGATCAAGAAGAACCCGACAGGTCCTCCTGGTGAAAAATGTAGATTCGAATTCATAATCAGGCTACTCTATAAGTGATTGTTAAGAAGAGAAACCCGACAGGTCCCCCTAGTAACAATTGTTAGGTCAAAGAAACTACCTGATAGTGTTAAAATTGAAAGGGATCAAGAAGAACCCCACAGGTCCTCCTGGTGAAAAATATTGATTCGAATTGATAATCAGGTTACTCTACATGTGATTGGAATAAAGAAAAACCCGACAAGTCCCCCTAGTAACAATTGTTAGGTCATAAAAGCTATCTAACAGTCTTAAAATTGAAAGGGATCAAAAAGAACCCGACAGGTCTCCTGGTGAAAAATGTAGATTCGAATTGATAATCAAGCTACACTTTAAGTGATTGGGATGAAGAGAAACCCGACAGGTCCCCCTAGTAACAGTTATTAGGTCAAAGATAATATCTGACAGTCATGAAATTGAAAGGGATCAAGAAGAACCCGACAGGTCCTCCTGGTGAAAAATATAGATTCGAATTGATAATCAGGTTACTCTACATGTCATTGGGATGAAGAGAAACTCAACAGGACCCCCTAGTAACAATTGTTAGGACAAAGAAACTACCTGACAGTCTTAAAATTGAAAGGGATCAAGAAGAACCCGACAGGTCCTCCTGGTGAAAAATATAGATTCAAATTGATAATCAGGATACTCCATATGTGATTGGGAAGAAGAGAAACCCGACAGGTCCCTCTAGTAACAGTTATTAGGTCTAAGAAACTATCTGACAGTCTTAAAATTGAAAGGGATCAAGAAAAACCCGTCAGGTCCTCCTGGTGACAAATATAGATTCGAATTGATAATCAGCCTACACTTTCAGTGATTGGGATGAAGAGAAACCCGACAGGTCCCCCTAGTAACAATTGTTAGGTCAAAGATAATATCTGACAGTCATAAAATTGAAAGGGATCAAGAAGAACCCGACAGGTCCTCCTGGTGAAAAATGTAGATTCGAATTGATAATCAAGCTACACTTTAAGTGATTGGGATGAAGAGAAACCCGACAGGTCCCCCTAGTAACAGTTATTAGGTCAAACATAATATCTGACAGTCATAAAATTGAAAGGGATCAAGAAAAACCCGACAGGTCCTCCTGGTGAAAAATATTGATTCGAATTCATAATCAGGCTACTCTATAAGTGATTGTTAAGAAGAGAAACCCGACAGGTCCCCCTAGTAACAGTTATTAGGTCAAACAAAATATCTGACAGTCATAAAATTGAAAGGGATCAAGAAGAACCCGACAGGTCCTCCTGGTGAAAAATATAAATTCGAATTGATAATCAAGCTACACTTTAAGTGATTGGGATGAAGAGAAACCCGACAGGTCCCCCTAGTAACAGTTATAAGGTCAAACATAATATCTGACAGTCATAAAATTGAAAGGGATCAAGAAGAACCCGACAGGTCCTCCTGGTGAAAAATATTATTTCGAATTCATAATAAGGCTACACTTTCAGTGATTGGGATGAAGAGAAACCCGACAGGTCCCCCTAGTAACAATTGTTAGGTCAAAGATAATATCTGACAGTCATAAAATTTAAAGGGATCAAGAAGAACCCGACAGGTCCTCCTGGTGAAAAATATAAATTCGAATTGATAATCAATCTACACTTTAAGTGATTGTTAAGAAGAGAAACCCGACAGGTCCATCTAGTAACAATTGTTAGGTCAAAGAAACTACCTGACAGTGTTAAAATTGAAAGGGATCAAGAAGAACCCGACAGGTCCTCCTGGTGAAAAATGCAGATTCGAATTGATAATCAAGCTACACTTTAAGTTATTGGGATGAAGAGAAACCCGACAGGTCCCCCTATTAACAGTTATTAGGTCAAACCTAATATCTGACAGTCATAAAATTGAAAGGGATCAAGAAGAACCCGACAGGTCCTCCTGGTGAAAAATATTGATTCGAATTCATAATCAGGCTACTCTATAAATGATTGTTAAAAAGAGAAACCCGACAGATCCCCTAGTAACAATTGTTAGGTCAAAGTAACTACCTGACAGTCTGAAAATTGAAAGGGATCAAGAAAAACCCGACAGGTCCTCCTGGTGAAAAATATAGATTCGAATTGATAATCAGACTACACTTTATGTGATTGGGATGAAGAGAAACCCGACAGGTTCCTCTAGTAACAATTGTTAGGTCAAAGATAATATCTGACAGTCATAAAATTGAAAGGGATCAAGAAGAATCCGACAGGTCCTCCTGTTGAAAAATATGAATTCGAATTGATAATCAGTTTACTCTACATGTCATTGGGATGAAGAGAAACCCGACAGGTCCCCCTAGTGACAGTTATTAGGTCAAACATAATATCTGACAGTCATAAAATTGAAAGGGATCAAGAAGAACCCGACAGGTCCTCCTGGTGAAAAATGTAGATTCGAATTGATAATCAAGCTACACTTTAAGTTATTGGGATGAAGAGAAACCCGACAGGTCCCCCTAGTAACAATTGTTAGGTCAAACAAAATATCTGACAGTCATAAAATTGAAAGGGATCAAGAAGAACCCGACAGGTCCTACTGGTGAAAAATAAAAATTCGAATTGATAATCAAGCTACACTTTAAGTGATTGGGATGAAGAGAAACCCGACAGGTCCCCCTAGTAACAGTTATTAGGTCAAACATAATATCTGACAGTCATAAAATTGAAAGGGATCAAGAAGAACCCGACAGGTCCTCCTGGTGAAAAATATAGATTTGAATTGATAATCAAGCTACACTTTAAGTTATTGGGATGAAGAGAAACCCGACAGGTCCCCCTAGTAACAATTGTTAGGTCAAAGATAATATCTGACAGTCATAAAATTGAAAGGGATCAAGAAGAACCCGACAGGTCCTCCTGGTGAAAAATATTGATTCGAATTCATAATCAGGCTACTCTATAAATGATTGTTAAAAAGAGAAAGCCGACAGATCCCCCTAGTAACAATTGTTAGGTCAAAGAAACTACCTGACAGTGTTAAAATTGAAAGGGATCAAGAAGAACCCGACAGGTCCTCCTGGTGAAAAATGTAGATTCGAATTGATAATCAAGCTACACTTTAAGTTATTGGGATGAAGAGAAACCCGACAGGTCCCCCTAGTAACAGTTATTAGGTCAAACAAAATATCTGACAGTCATAAAATTGAAAGGGATCAAGAAGAACCCGACAGGTCCTCCTGGTGAAAAATATAAATTCGAATTGATAATCAAGCTACACTTTAAGTGATTGGGATGAAGAGAAACCCGACAGGTCCCCCTAGTAACAGTTATAAGGTCAAACATAATATCTGACAGTCATAAAATTGAAAGGGATCAAGAAGAACCCGACAGGTCCTCCTGGTGAAAAATATTATTTCGAATTCATAATAAGGCTACACTTTCAGTGATTGGGATGAAGAGAAACCCGACAGGTCCCCCTAGTAACAATTGTTAGGTCAAAGATAATATCTGACAGTCATAAAATTTAAAGGGATCAAGAAGAACCCGACAGGTCCTCCTGGTGAAAAATATTGATTCGAATTCATAATCAGGCTACTCTATAAGTGATTGTTAAGAAGAGAAACCCGACAGGTCCCCCTAGTAACAATTGTTAGGTCAAAGAAACTACCTGACAGTGTAAAAATTGAAAGGGATCAAGAAGAACCCGACAGGTCCTCCTGGTGAAAAATATAGATTTGAATTGATAATCAAGCTACACTTTAAGTTATTGGGATGAAGAGAAACCCGACAGGTCCCCCTAGTAACAATTGTTAGGTCAAAGATAATATCTGACAGTCATAAAATTGAAAGGGATCAAGAAGAACCCGACAGGTCCTCCTGGTGAAAAATATGAATTCGAATTGATAATCAAGCTACACTTTAAGTGATTGGGATGAAGAGAAACCCGACAGGTCCCCCTAGTAACAGTTATAAGGTCAAACATAATATCTGACAGTCATAAAATTGAAAGGGATCAAGAAGAACCCGACAGGTCCTCCTGGTGAAAAATATTGATTCGAATTCATAATCAGGCTACTCTATAAGTGATTGTTAAGAAGAGAAACCCGACAGGTCCCCCTAGTAACAATTGTTAGGTCAAAGAAACTACCTGACAGTGTTAAAATTGAAAGGGATCAAGAAGAACCCGACAGGTCCTCCTGGTGAAAAATATAGATTTGAATTGATAATCAAGCTACACTTTAAGTTATTGGGATGAAGAGAAACCCGACAGGTCCCCCTAGTAACAATTGTTAGGTCAAAGATAATATCTGACAGTCATAAAATTGAAAGGGATCAAGAAGAACCCGACAGGTCCTCCTGGTGAAAAATATTGATTCGAATTCATAATCAGGCTACTCTATAAATGATTGTTAAAAAGAGAAAGCCGACAGATCCCCCTAGTAACAATTGTTAGGTCAAAGAAACTGCCTGACAGTCTTAAAATTGAAAGGGATCAAGATGAACCCGACAGCTCCTCCTGGTGAAAAATGTAGATTCGAATTGATAATCAAGCTACACTTTAAGTTATTGGGATGAAGAGAAACCCGACAGGTCCCCCTAGTAACAATTGTTAGGTCAAACAAAATATCTGACAGTCATAAAATTGAAAGGGATCAAGAAGAACCCGACAGGTCCTACTGGTGAAAAATAAAAATTCGAATTGATAATCAAGCTACACTTTAAGTGATTGGGATGAAGAGAAACCCGACAGGTCCCCCTAGTAACAGTTATTAGGTCAAACATAATATCTGACAGTCATAAAATTGAAAGGGATCAAGAAGAACCCGACAGGTCCTCCTGGTGAAAAATATAGATTTGAATTGATAATCAAGCTACACTTTAAGTTATTGGGATGAAGAGAAACCCGACAGGTCCCCCTAGTAACAATTGTTAGGTCAAAGATAATATCTGACAGTCATAAAATTGAAAGGGATCAAGAAGAACCCGACAGGTCCTCCTGGTGAAAAATATTGATTCGAATTCATAATCAGGCTACTCTATAAATGATTGTTAAAAAGAGAAAGCCGACAGATCCCCCTAGTAACAATTGTTAGGTCAAAGAAACTACCTGACAGTGTTAAAATTGAAAGGGATCAAGAAGAACCCGACAGGTCCTCCTGGTGAAAAATGTAGATTCGAATTGATAATCAAGCTACACTTTAAGTTATTGGGATGAAGAGAAACCCGACAGGTCCCCCTAGTAACAGTTATTAGGTCAAACAAAATATCTGACAGTCATAAAATTGAAAGGGATCAAGAAGAACCCGACAGGTCCTCCTGGTGAAAAATATAAATTCGAATTGATAATCAAGCTACACTTTAAGTGATTGGGATGAAGAGAAACCCGACAGGTCCCCCTAGTAACAGTTATAAGGTCAAACATAATATCTGACAGTCATAAAATTGAAAGGGATCAAGAAGAACCCGACAGGTCCTCCTGGTGAAAAATATTATTTCGAATTCATAATAAGGCTACACTTTCAGTGATTGGGATGAAGAGAAACCCGACAGGTCCCCCTAGTAACAATTGTTAGGTCAAAGATAATATCTGACAGTCATAAAATTTAAAGGGATCAAGAAGAACCCGACAGGTCCTCCTGGTGAAAAATATTGATTCGAATTCATAATCAGGCTACTCTATAAGTGATTGTTAAGAAGAGAAACCCGACAGGTCCCCCTAGTAACAATTGTTAGGTCAAAGAAACTACCTGACAGTGTAAAAATTGAAAGGGATCAAGAAGAACCCGACAGGTCCTCCTGGTGAAAAATATAGATTTGAATTGATAATCAAGCTACACTTTAAGTTATTGGGATGAAGAGAAACCCGACAGGTCCCCCTAGTAACAATTGTTAGGTCAAAGATAATATCTGACAGTCATAAAATTGAAAGGGATCAAGAAGAACCCGACAGGTCCTCCTGGTGAAAAATATGAATTCGAATTGATAATCAAGCTACACTTTAAGTGATTGGGATGAAGAGAAACCCGACAGGTCCCCCTAGTAACAGTTATAAGGTCAAACATAATATCTGACAGTCATAAAATTGAAAGGGATCAAGAAGAACCCGACAGGTCCTCCTGGTGAAAAATATTGATTCGAATTCATAATCAGGCTACTCTATAAGTGATTGTTAAGAAGAGAAACCCGACAGGTCCCCCTAGTAACAATTGTTAGGTCAAAGAAACTACCTGACAGTGTTAAAATTGAAAGGGATCAAGAAGAACCCGACAGGTCCTCCTGGTGAAAAATATAGATTTGAATTGATAATCAAGCTACACTTTAAGTTATTGGGATGAAGAGAAACCCGACAGGTCCCCCTAGTAACAATTGTTAGGTCAAAGATAATATCTGACAGTCATAAAATTGAAAGGGATCAAGAAGAACCCGACAGGTCCTCCTGGTGAAAAATATTGATTCGAATTCATAATCAGGCTACTCTATAAATGATTGTTAAAAAGAGAAAGCCGACAGATCCCCCTAGTAACAATTGTTAGGTCAAAGAAACTGCCTGACAGTCTTAAAATTGAAAGGGATCAAGATGAACCCGACAGCTCCTCCTGGTGAAAAATGTAGATTCGAATTGATAATCAGGTTACTCTAAATGTGATTGGGAAGAAGAGAAACCCGACAGGTCCCTCTAGTAACAGTTATTAGGTCTAAGAAACTATCTGACAGTCTTAAAATTGAAAGGGATCAAGAAAAACCCGACAGGTCCTCCTGGTGAAAAATATAGATTCGAATTGATAATCAGGCTACACTTTCAGTGATTGGGATGAAGAGAAACCCGACAGGTCCCACTAGTAACAATTGTTAGGTCAAAGATAATATCTGACAGTCATAAAATTGAAAGGGATCAAGAAGAACCCGACAGGTCCTCCTGGTGAAAAATGTAGATTCGAATTGATAATCAAGCTACACATTAAGTGATTGGGATGAAGAGAAACCCGACAGGTCCCCCTAGTAACAGTTATTAGGTCAAACATAATATCTGACAGTCATAAAATTGAAAGGGATCAAGAAGAACCCGACAGGTCCTCCTGGTGAAAAATATTGATTCGAATTCATAATCAGGCTACTCTATAAGTGATTGTTAAGAAGAGAAACCCGACAGGTCCCCCTAGTAACAGTTATTAAGTCAAACAAAATATCTGACAGTCATAAAATTGAAAGGGATCAAGAAGAACCCGACAGGTCCTCCTGGTGAAAAATATAAATTCGAATTGATAATCAAGCTACACTTTAAGTGATTGGGATGAAGAGAAACCCGACAGGTCCCCCTAGTAACAGTTATAAGGTCAAACATAATATCTGACAGTCATAAAATTGAAAGGGATCAAGAAGAACCCGACAGGTCCTCCTGGTGAAAAATATTATTTCGAATTCATAATAAGGCTACACTTTCAGTGATTGGGATGAAGAGAAACCCGACAGGTCCCCCTAGTAACAATTGTTAGGTCAAAGATAATATCTGACAGTCATAAAATTTAAAGGGATCAAGAAGAACCCGACAGGTCCTCCTGGTGAAAAATGTAGATTCGAATTCATAATCAGGCTACTCTATAAGTGATTGTTAAGAAGAGAAACCCGACAGGTCCCCCTAGTAACAATTGTTAGGTCGAAGAAACTACCTGACAGTGTTAAAATTGAAAGGAATCAAGAAGAACCCGACAGGTCCTCCTGGTGAAAAATGCAGATTCGAATTGATAATCAAGCTACACTTTAAGTTATTGGGATGAAGAGAAACCCGACAGGTCCCACTAGTAACAATTGTTAGGTCAAAGATAATATCTGACAGTCATAAAATTGAAAGGGATCAAGAAGAACCCGACAGGTCCTCCTGGTGAAAAATGTAGATTCGAATTGATAATCAAGCTACACTTTAAGTGATTGGGATGAAGAGAAACCCGACAGGTCCCCCTAGTAACAGTTATTAGGTCAAACATAATATCTGACAGTCATAAAATTGAAAGGGATCAAGAAGAACCCGACAGGTCCTCCTGGTGAAAAATATGAATTCGAATTGATAATCAAGCTACACTTAAAGTTATTGGGATGAAGAGAAACCCGACAGGTCCCCCTAGTAACAATTGTTAGGTCAAAGATAATATCTGACAGTCATAAAATTGAAAGGGATCAAGAAGAACCCGACAGGTCCTCCTGGTGAAAAATGTAGATTCGAATTGATAATCAAGCTACACTTTAAGTGATTGGGATGAAGAGAAACCCGACAGTTCCCCCTAGTAACAGTTATTAGGTCTAAGAAACTATCTGACAGTCTTAAAATTGAAAGGGATCAAGAAAAACCCGACAGGTCCTCCTGGTGAAAAATATAGATTCGAATTGATAATCAGGCTACACTTTCAGTGATTGGGATGAAGAGAAACCCGACAGGTCCCACTAGTAACAATTGTTAGGTCAAAGATAATATCTGACAGTCATAAAATTGAAAGGGATCAAGAAGAACCCGACAGGTCCTCCTGGTGAAAAATGTAGATTCGAATTGATAATCAAGCTACACTTTAAGTGATTGGGATGAAGAGAAACCCGACAGGTCCCCCTAGTAACAGTTATTAGGTCAAACATAATATCTGACAGTCATAAAATTGAAAGGGATCAAGAAGAACCCGACAGGTCCTCCTGGTGAAAAATATTGATTCGAATTCATAATCAGGCTACTCTATAAGTGATTGTTAAGAAGAGAAACCCGACAGGTCCCCCTAGTAACAGTTATTAGGTCAAACAAAATATCTGACAGTCATAAAATTGAAAGGGATCAAGAAGAACCCGACAGGTCCTCCTGGTGAAAAATATAAATTCGAATTGATAATCAAGCTACACTTTAAGTGATTGGGATGAAGAGAAACCCGACAGGTCCCCCTAGTAACAGTTATAAGGTCAAACATAATATCTGACAGTCATAAAATTGAAAGGGATCAAGAAGAACCCGACAGGTCCTCCTGGTGAAAAATATTATTTCGAATTCATAATAAGGCTACACTTTCAGTGATTGGGATGAAGAGAAACCCGACAGGTCCCCCTAGTAACAATTGTTAGGTCAAAGATAATATCTGACAGTCATAAAATTTAAAGGGATCAAGAAGAACCCGACAGGTCCTCCTGGTGAAAAATGTAGATTCGAATTCATAATCAGGCTACTCTATAAGTGATTGTTAAGAAGAGAAACCCGACAGGTCCCCCTAGTAACAATTGTTAGGTCGAAGAAACTACCTGACAGTGTTAAAATTGAAAGGAATCAAGAAGAACCCGACAGGTCCTCCTGGTGAAAAATGCAGATTCGAATTGATAATCAAGCTACACTTTAAGTTATTGGGATGAAGAGAAACCCGACAGGTCCCACTAGTAACAATTGTTAGGTCAAAGATAATATCTGACAGTCATAAAATTGAAAGGGATCAAGAAGAACCCGACAGGTCCTCCTGGTGAAAAATGTAGATTCGAATTGATAATCAAGCTACACTTTAAGTGATTGGGATGAAGAGAAACCCGACAGGTCCCCCTAGTAACAGTTATTAGGTCAAACATAATATCTGACAGTCATAAAATTGAAAGGGATCAAGAAGAACCCGACAGGTCCTCCTGGTGAAAAATATAGATTTGAATTGATAATCAAGCTACACTTTAAGTTATTGGGATGAAGAGAAACCCGACAGGTCCCCCTAGTAACAATTGTTAGGTCAAAGATAATATCTGACAGTCATAAAATTGAAAGGGATCAAGAAGAACCCGACAGGTCCTCCTGGTGAAAAATATTGATTCGAATTCATAATCAGGCTACTCTATAAATGATTGTTAAAAAGAGAAAGCCGACAGATCCCCCTAGTAACAATTGTTAGGTCAAAGAAACTACCTGACAGTGTTAAAATTGAAAGGGATCAAGAAGAACCCGACAGGTCCTCCTGGTGAAAAATGTAGATTCGAATTGATAATCAAGCTACACTTTAAGTTATTGGGATGAAGAGAAACGCGACAGCTCCCCCTAGTAACAGTTATTAGGTCAAACAAAATATCTGACAGTCATAAAATTGAAAGGGATCAAGAAGAACCCGACAGGTCCTCCTGGTGAAAAATATAAATTCGAATTGATAATCAAGCTACACTTTAAGTGATTGGGATGTAGAGAAACCCGACAGGTCCCCCTAGTAACAGTTATAAGGTCAAACATAATATCTGACAGTCATAAAATTGAAAGGGATCAAGAAGAACCCGACAGGTCCTCCTGGTGAAAAATATTATTTCGAATTCATAATAAGGCTACACTTTCAGTGATTGGGATGAAGAGAAACCCGACAGGTCCCCCTAGTAACAATTGTTAGGTCAAAGATAATATCTGACAGTCATAAAATTTAAAGGGATCAAGAAGAACCCGACAGGTCCTCCTGGTGAAAAATATTGATTTGAATTCATAATCAGGCTACTCTATAAGTGATTGTTAAGAAGAGAAACCCGACAGGTCCCCCTAGTAACAATTGTTAGGTCAAAGAAACTACCTGACAGTGTAAAAATTGAAAGGGATCAAGAAGAACCCGACAGGTCCTCCTGGTGAAAAATATAGATTTGAATTGATAATCAAGCTACACTTTAAGTTATTGGGATGAAGAGAAACCCGACAGGTCCCCCTAGTAACAATTGTTAGGTCAAAGATAATATCTGACAGTCATAAAATTGAAAGGGATCAAGAAGAACCCGACAGGTCCTCCTGTTGAAAAATATGAATTCGAATTGATAATCAAGCTACACTTTAAGTGATTGGGATGAAGAGAAACCCGACAGGTCCCCCTAGTAACAGTTATAAGGTCAAACATAATATCTGACAGTCATAAAATTGAAAGGGATCAAGAAGAACCCGACAGGTCCTCCTGGTGAAAAATATTGATTCGAATTCATAATCAGGCTACTCTATAAGTGATTGTTAAGAAGAGAAACCCGACAGGTCCCCCTAGTAACAATTGATAGGTCAAAGAAACTACCTGACAGTGTTAAAATTGAAAGGGATCAAGAAGAACCCGACAGGTCCTCCTGGTGAAAAATATAGATTTGAATTGATAATCAAGCTACACTTTAAGTTATTGGGATGAAGAGAAACCCGACAGGTCCCCCTAGTAACAATTGTTAGGTCAAAGATAATATCTGACAGTCATAAAATTGAAAGGGATCAAGAAGAACCCGACAGGTCCTCCTGGTGAAAAATATTGATTCGAATTCATAATCAGGCTACTCTATAAATGATTGTTAAAAAGAGAAAGCCGACAGATCCCCCTAGTAACAATTGTTAGGTCAAAGAAACTACCTGACAGTGTTAAAATTGAAAGGGATCAAGAAGAACCCGACAGGTCCTCCTGGTGAAAAATGTAGATTCGAATTGATAATCAAGCTACACTTTAAGTTATTGGGATGAAGAGAAACCCGACAGGTCCCCCTAGTAACAGTTATTAGGTCAAACAAAATATCTGACAGTCATAAAATTAAAAGGGATCAAGAAGAACCCGACAGGTCCTCCTGGTGAAAAATATAAATTCGAATTGATAATCAAGCTACACTTTAAGTGATTGGGATGAAGAGAAACCCGACAGGTCCCCCTAGTAACAGTTATAAGGTCAAACATAATATCTGACAGTCATAAAATTGAAAGGGATCAAGAAGAACCCGACAGGTCCTCCTGGTGAAAAATATTGATTCGAATTCATAATCAGGCTACTCTATAAATGATTGTTAAAAAGAGAAACCCGACAGATCCCCCTAGTAACAATTGTTAGGTCAAAGTAACTACCTGACAGTCTGAAAATTGAATGGGGTCAAGAAAAACCCGACAGGTCCTCCTGGTGAAAAATATAGATTTGAATTGATAATCAGACTACACTTTATGTGATTGGGATGAAGAGAAACCCGACAGGTTCCCCTAGTAACAATTGTTAGGTCAAAGATAATATCTGACAGTCATAAAATTGAAAGGGATCAAGAAGAACCCGACAGGTCCTCCTGGTGAAAAATATGAATTCGAATTGATAATCAGTTTACTCTACATGTCATTGGGATGAAGAGAAACACAACAGGACCTCCTACTAACAATTGTTAGGTCAAAGAAACTGCCTGACAGTCTTAAAATTGAAAGGGATCAAGATGAACCCGACAGCTCCTCCTGGTGAAAAATGTAGATTCGAATTGATAATCAGGTTACTCTAAATGTGATTGGGAAGAAGAGAGACCCGACAGGTCCCTCTAGTAACAGTTATTAGGTCTAAGAAACTATCTGACAGTCTTAAAATTGAAAGGGATCAAGAAAAACCCGACAGGTCCTCCTGGTGAAAAATATAGATTCGAATTGATAATCAGGCTACACTTTCAGTGATTGGGATGAAGAGAAACCCGACAGGTCCCACTAGTAACAATTGTTAGGTCAAAGATAATATCTGACAGTCATAAAATTGAAAGGGATCAAGAAGAACCCGACAGGTCCTCCTGGTGAAAAATGTAGATTCGAATTGATAATCAAGCTACACTTTAAGTGATTGGGATGAAGAGAAACCCGACAGGTCCCCCTAGTAACAGTTATTAGGTCAAACATAATATCTGACAGTCATAAAATTGAAAGGGATCAAGAAGAACCCGACAGGTCCTCCTGGTGAAAAATATTGATTCGAATTCATAATCAGGCTACTCTATAAGTGATTGTTAAGAAGAGAAACCCGACAGGTCCCCCTAGTAACAGTTATTAGGTCAAACAAAATATCTGACAGTCATAAAATTGAAAGGGATCAAGAAGAACCCGACAGGTCCTCCTGGTGAAAAATATAAATTCGAATTGATAATCAAGCTACACTTTAAGTGATTGGGATGAAGAGAAACCCGACAGGTCCCCCTAGTAACAGTTATAAGGTCAAACATAATATCTGACAGTCATAAAATTGAAAGGGATCAAGAAGAACCCGACAGGTCCTCCTGGTGAAAAATATTATTTCGAATTCATAATAAGGCTACACTTTCAGTGATTGGGATGAAGAGAAACCCGACAGGTCCCCCTAGTAACAATTGTTAGGTCAAAGATAATATCTGACAGTCATAAAATTTAAAGGGATCAAGAAGAACCCGACAGGTCCTCCTGGTGAAAAATGTAGATTCGAATTCATAATCAGGCTACTCTATAAGTGATTGTTAAGAAGAGAAACCCGACAGGTCCCCCTAGTAACAATTGTTAGGTCGAAGAAACTACCTGACAGTGTTAAAATTGAAAGGAATCAAGAAGAACCCGACAGGTCCTCCTGGTGAAAAATGCAGATTCGAATTGATAATCAAGCTACACTTTAAGTTATTGGGATGAAGAGAAACCCGACAGGTCCCACTAGTAACAATTGTTAGGTCAAAGATAATATCTGACAGTCATAAAATTGAAAGGGATCAAGAAGAACCCGACAGGTCCTCCTGGTGAAAAATGTAGATTCGAATTGATAATCAAGCTACACTTTAAGTGATTGGGATGAAGAGAAACCCGACAGGTCCCCCTAGTAACAGTTATTAGGTCAAACATAATATCTGACAGTCATAAAATTGAAAGGGATCAAGAAGAACCCGACAGGTCCTCCTGGTGACAAATATTGATTCGAATTCATAATCAGGCTACTCTATAAGTGATTGTTAAGAAGAGAAACCCGACAGGTCCCCCTAGTAACAATTGTTAGGTCAAAGAAACTACCTGACAGTGTAAAAATTGAAAGGGATCAAGAAGAACCCGACAGGTCCTCCTGGTGAAAAATATAGATTTGAATTGATAATCAAGCTACACTTTAAGTTATTGGGATGAAGAGAAACCCGACAGGTCCCCCTAGTAACAATTGTTAGGTCAAAGATAATATCTGACAGTCATAAAATTGAAAGGGATCAAGAAGAACCCGACAGGTCCTCCTGGTGAAAAATATGAATTCGAATTGATAATCAAGCTACACTTTAAGTGATTGGGATGAAGAGAAACCCGACAGGTCCCCCTAGTAACAGTTATAAGGTCAAACATAATATCTGACAGTCATAAAATTGAAAGGGATCAAGAAGAACCCGACAGGTCCTCCTGGTGAAAAATATTGGTTCGAATTCATAATCAGGCTACTCTATAAGTGATTGTTAAGAAGAGAAACCCGACAGGTCCCCCTAGTAACAATTGTTAGGTCAAAGAAACTACCTGACAGTGTTAAAATTGAAAGGGATCAAGAAGAACCCGACAGGTCCTCCTGGTGAAAAATATAGATTTGAATTGATAATCAAGCTACACTTTAAGTTATTGGGATGAAGAGAAACCCGACAGGTCCCCCTAGTAACAATTGTTAGGTCAAAGATAATATCTGACAGTCATAAAATTGAAAGGGATCAAGAAGAACCCGACAGGTCCTCCTGGTGAAAAATATTGATTCGAATTCATAATCAGGCTACTCTATAAATGATTGTTAAAAAGAGAAAGCCGACAGATCCCCCTAGTAACAATTGTTAGGTCAAAGAAACTACCTGACAGTGTTAAAATTGAAAGGGATCAAGAAGAACCCGACAGGTCCTCCTGGTGAAAAATGTAGATTCGAATTGATAATCAAGCTACACTTTAAGTTATTGGGATGAAGAGAAACCCGACAGGTCCCCCTAGTAACAGTTATTAGGTCAAACAAAATATCTGACAGTCATAAAATTGAAAGGGATCTAGAAGAACCCGACAGGTCCTCCTGGTGAAAAATATAAATTCGAATTGATAATCAAGCTACACTTTAAGTGATTGGGATGAAGAGAAACCCGACAGGTCCCCCTAGTAACAGTTATAAGGTCAAACATAATATCTGACAGTCATAAAATTGAAAGGGATCAAGAAGAACCCGACAGGTCCTCCTGGTGAAAAATATTGATTCGAATTCATAATCAGGCTACTCTATAAGTGATTGTTAAGAAGAGAAACCCGACAGGTCCCCCTAGTAACAGTTATTAGGTCAAACAAAATATCTGACAGTCATAAAATTGAAAGGGATCAAGAAGAACCCGACAGGTCCTCCTGGTGAAAAATATAAATTCGAATTGATAATCAAGCTACACTTTAAGTGATTGGGATGAAGAGAAACCCGACAGGTCCCCCTAGTAACAGTTATAAGGTCAAACATAATATCTGACAGTCATAAAATTGAAAGGGATCAAGAAGAACCCGACAGGTCCTCCTGGTGAAAAATATTATTTCGAATTCATAATAAGGCTACACTTTCAGTGATTGGGATGAAGAGAAACCCGACAGGTCCCCCTAGTAACAATTGTTAGGTCAAAGATAATATCTGACAGTCATAAAATTTAAAGGGATCAAGAAGAACCCGACAGGTCCTCCTGGTGAAAAATGTAGATTCGAATTCATATTCAGGCTACTCTATAAGTGATTGTTAAGAAGAGAAACCCGACAGGTCCCCCTAGTAACAATTGTTAGGTCGAAGAAACTACCTGACAGTGTTAAAATTGAAAGGAATCAAGAAGAACCCGACAGGTCCTCCTGGTGAAAAATGCAGATTCGAATTGATAATCAAGCTACACTTTAAGTTATTGGGATGAAGAGAAACCCGACAGGTCCCACTAGTAACAATTGTTAGGTCAAAGATAATATCTGACAGTCATAAAATTGAAAGGGATCAAGAAGAACCCGACAGGTCCTCCTGGTGAAAAATGTAGATTCGAATTGATAATCAAGCTACACTTTAAGTGATTGGGATGAAGAGAAACCCAACAGGTCCCCCTAGTAACAGTTATTAGGTCAAACATAATATCTGACAGTCATAAAATTGAAAGGGATCAAGAAGAACCCGACAGGTCCTCCTGGTGACAAATATTAATTCGAATTCATAATCAGGCTACTCTATAAGTGATTGTTAAGAAGAGAAACCCGACAGGTCCCCCTAGTAACAATTGTTAGGTCAAAGAAACTACCTGACAGTGTAAAAATTGAAAGGGATCAAGAAGAACCCGACAGGTCCTCCTGGTGAAAAATATAGATTTGAATTGATAATCAAGCTACACTTTAAGTTATTGGGATGAAGAGAAACCCGACAGGTCCCCCTAGTAACAATTGTTAGGTCAAAGATAATATCTGACAGTCATAAAATTGAAAGGGATCAAGAAGAACCCGACAGGTCCTCCTGGTGAAAAATATGAATTCGAATTGATAATCAAGCTACACTTTAAGTGATTGGGATGAAGAGAAACCCGACAGGTCCCCCTAGTAACAGTTATAAGGTCAAACATAATATCTGACAGTCATAAAATTGAAAGGGATCAAGAAGAACCCGACAGGTCCTCCTGGTGAAAAATATTGGTTCGAATTCATAATCAGGCTACTCTATAAATGATTGTTAAAAAGAGAAACCCGACAGATCCCCCTAGTAACAATTGTTAGGTCAAAGTAACTACCTGACAGTCTGAAAATTGAATGGGGTCAAGAAAAACCCGACAGGTCCTCCTGGTGAAAAATATAGATTCGAATTGATAATCAGACTACACTTTATGTGATTGGGATGAAGAGAAACCCGACAGGTTCCCCTAGTAACAATTGTTAGGTCAAAGATAATATCTGACAGTCATAAAATTGAAAGGGATCAAGAAGAACCCGACAGGTCCTCCTGGTGAAAAATATGAATTCGAATTGATAATCAGTTTACTCTACATGTCATTGGGATGAAGAGAAACACAACAGGACCTCCTACTAACAATTGTTAGGTCAAAGAAACTGCCTGACAGTCTTAAAATTGAAAGGGATCAAGATGAACCCGACAGCTCCTCCTGGTGAAAAATGTAGATTCGAATTGATAATCAGGTTACTCTAAATGTGATTGGGAAGAAGAGAAACCCGACAGGTCCCTCTAGTAACAGTTATTAGGTCTAAGAAACTATCTGACAGTCTTAAAATTGAAAGGGATCAAGAAAAACCCGACAGGTCCTCCTGGTGAAAAATATAGATTCGAATTGATAATCAGGCTACACTTTCAGTGATTGGGATGAAGAGAAACCCGACAGGTCCCACTAGAAACAATTGTTAGGTCAAAGATAATATCTGACAGTCATAAAATTGAAAGGGATCAAGAAGAACCCGACAGGTCCTCCTGGTGAAAAATGTAGATTCGAATTGATAATCAAGCTACACTTTAAGTGATTGGGATGAAGAGAAACCCGACAGGTCCCCCTAGTAACAGTTATTAGGTCAAACATAATATCTGACAGTCATAAAATTGAAAGGGATCAAGAAGAACCCGACAGGTCCTCCTGGTGAAAAATATTGATTCGATTCATAATCAGGCTACTCTATAAGTGATTGTTAAGAAGAGAAACCCGACAGGTCCCCCTAGTAACAATTGTTAGGTCAAAGAAACTACCTGACAGTGTACAAATTGAAAGGGATCAAGAAGAACCCGACAGGTCCTCCTGGTGAAAAATATAGATTTGAATTGATAATCAAGCTACACTTTAAGTTATTGGGATGAAGAGAAACCCGACAGGTCCCCCTAGTAACAATTGTTAGGTCAAAGATAATATCTGACAGTCATAAAATTGAAAGGGATCAAGAAGAACCCGACAGGTACTCCTGGTGAAAAATATGAATTCGAATTGATAATCAAGCTACACTTTAAGTGATTGGGATGAAGAGAAACCCGACAGGTCCCCCTAGTAACAGTTATAAGGTCAAACATAATATCTGACAGTCATAAAATTGAAAGGGATCAAGAAGAACCCGACAGGTCGTCCTGATGAAAATATTGATTCGAATTCATAATCAGGCTACTCTAAATGTGATTGGGAAGAAGAGAAACCCGACAGGTCCCTCTAGTAACAGTTATTAGGTCTAAGAAACTATCTGACAGTCTTAAAATTGAAAGGGATCAAGAAAAACCCGACAGGTCCTCCTGGTGAAAAATATAGATTCGAATTGATAATCAGGCTACACTTTCAGTGATTGGGATGAAGAGAAACCCGACAGGTCCCCCTAGTAACAATTGTTAGGTCAAAGATAATATCTGACAGTCATAAAATTTAAAGGGATCAAGAAGAACCCGACAGGTCCTCCTGGTGAAAAATATTGATTCGAATTGATAATCAAGCTACACTTTAAGTGATTGGGATGAAGAGAAACCCGACAGGTCCCCCTAGTAACAATTGTTAGGTCAAAGAAACTACCTGACAGTGTTAAAATTGAAAGGGATCAAGAAGAACCCGACAGGTCCTCCTGGTGAAAAATGTAGATTCGAATTGATAATCAAGCTACACTTTAAGTTATTGGGATGAAGAGAAACCCGACAGGTCCCCCTAGTAACAGTTATTAGGTCAAACAAAATATCTGACAGTCATAAAATTGAAAGGGATCAAGAAGAACCCGACAAGTCCTCCTGGTGAAAAATATAAATTCGAATTGATAATCAAGCTACACTTTAAGTGATTGGGATGAAGAGAAACCCGACAGGTCCCCCTAGTAACAGTTATAAGGTCAAACATAATATCTGACAGTCATAAAATTGAAAGGGATCAAGAAGAACCCGACAGGTCCTCCTGGTGAATAATGTAGATTCGAATTGATAATCAAGCTACACTTTAAGTTATTGGGATGAAGAGAAACCCGACAGGTCCCCCTAGTAACAGTTATTAGGTCAAACAAAATATCTGACAGTCATAAAATTGAAAGGGATCAAGAAGAATCCGACAGGTCCTCCTGGTGAAAAATATGAATTCGAATTGATAATCAGTTTACTCTACATGTCATTGGGATGAAGAGAAACACAACAGGACCTCCTACTAACAATTGTTAGGTCAAAGAAACTGCCTGACAGTCTTAAAATTGAAAGGGATCAAGATGAACCCGACAGCTCCTCCTGGTGAAAAATGTAGATTCGAATTGATAATCAGGTTACTCTAAATGTGATTGGGAAGAAGAGAAACCCGACAGGTCCCTCTAGTAACAGTTATTAGGTCTAAGAAACTATCTGACAGTCTTAAAATTGAAAGGGATCAAGAAAAACCCGACAGGTCCTCCTGGTGAAAAATATAGATTCGAATTGATAATCAGGCTACACTTTCAGTGATTGGGATGAAGAGAAACCCGACAGGTCCCACTAGTAACAATTGTTAGGTCAAAGATAATATCTGACAGTCATAAAATTGAAAGGGATCAAGAAGAACCCGACAGGTCCTCCTGGTGAAAAATGTAGATTCGAATTGATAATCAAGCTACACTTTAAGTGATTGGGATGAAGAGAAACCCGACAGGTCCCCCTAGTAACAGTTATTAGGTCAAACATAATATCTGACAGTCATAAAATTGAAAGGGATCAAGAAGAACCCGACAGGTCCTCCTGGTGAAAAATATTGATTCGAATTCATAATCAGGCTACTCTATAAGTGATTGTTAAGAAGAGAAACCCGACAGGTCCCCCTAGTAACAATTGTTAGGTCAAAGAAACTACCTGACAGTGTAAAAATTGAAAGGGATCAAGAAGAACCCGACAGGTCCTCCTGGTGAAAAATATAGATTTGAATTGATAATCAAGCTACACTTAAAGTTATTGGGATGAAGAGAAACCCGACAGGTCCCCCTAGTAACAATTTTTAGGTCAAAGATAATATCTGACAGTCATAAAATTGAAAGGGATCAAGAAGAACCCGACAGGTCCTCCTGGTGAAAAATATGAATTCGAATTGATAATCAAGCTACACTTTAAGTGATTGGGATGAAGAGAAACCCGACAGGTCCCCCTAGTAACAGTTATAAGGTCAAACATAATATCTGACAGTCATAAAATTGAAAGGGATCAAGAAGAACCCGACAGGTCCTCCTGGTGAAAAATATTGATTCGAATTGATAATCAGGCTACACTTTCAGTGATTGGGATGAAGAGAAACCCGACAGGTCCCCCTAGTAACAATTGTTATGTCAAAGATAATATCTGACAGTCATAAAATTGAAAGGGATCAAGAAGAACCCGACAGGTCCTCCTGGTGAAAAATGTAGATTCGAATTGATAATCAAGCTACACTTTAAGTGATTGGGATGAAGCGAAACCCGACAGGTCCCCCTAGTAACAGTTATTAGGTCAAACATAATATCTGACAGTCATAAAATTGAAAGGGATCAAGAAGAACCCGACAGGTCCTCCTGGTGAAAAATATGAATTCGAATTGATAATCAGTTTACTCTACATGTCATTGGGAAGAAGAGAAACCCGACAGGTCCCTCTAGTAACAGTTATTATGTCTAAGAAACTATCTGACATTCTTAAAATTGAAAGGGATCAAGAAAAACCCGACAGGTCCTCCTGGTGAAAAATATAGATTCGAATTGATAATCAGGCTACACTTTCAGTGATTGGGATGAAGAGAAACCCGACAGGTCCCCCTAGTAACAATTGTTAGGTCAAAGATAATATCTGACAGTCATAAAATTGAAAGGGATCAAGAAGAACCCGACAGGTCCTCCTGGTGAAAAATGTAGATTCGAATTGATAATCAAGCTACACTTTAAGTGATTGTGATGAAGAGAAACCCGACAGGTCCCCCTAGTAACAGTTATTAGGTCAAACAAAATATCTGACAGTCATAAAATTGAAAGGGATCAAGAAGTACCCGACAGGTCCTCCTGGTGAAAAATATAGATTCGAATTGATAATCAGGTTACTCTAAATGTGATTGGGAAGAAGAGAAACCCGACAGGTCCCTCTCGTAACAGTTATTATGTCTAAGAAACTATCTGACATTCTTAAAATTGAAAGGGATCAAGAAAAACCCGACAGGTCCTCCTGGTGAAAAATATAGATTCGAATTGATAATCAGGCTACACTTTCAGTGATTGGGATGAAGAGAAACCCGACAGGTCCCCCTAGTAACAATTGTTAGGTCAAAGATAATATCTGACAGTCATAAAATTGAAAGGGATCAAGAAGAACCCGACAGGTCCTCCTGGTGAAAAATGTAGATTCGAATTGATAATCAAGCTACACTTTAAGTGATTGTGATGAAGAGAAACCCGACAGGTCCCCCTAGTAACAGTTATTAGGTCAAACAAAATATCTGACAGTCATAAAATTGAAAGGGATCAAGAAGTACCCGACAGGTCCTCCTGGTGAAAAATATAGATTCGAATTGATAATCAGGTTACTCTAAATGTGATTGGGAAGAAGAGAAACCCGACAGGTCCCTCTAGTAACAGTTATTAGGTCTAAGAAACTATCTGACATTCTTAAAATTGAAAGGGATCAAGAAGTACCCGACCGGTCCTCCTGGTGAAAAATGTAGATTCGAATTGATAATCAAGCTACACTTTAAGTGATTGTGATGAAGAGAAACCCGACAGGTCCCCCTAGTAACAGTTATTAGGTCAAACAAAATATCTGACAGTCATAAAATTGAAAGGGATCAAGAAGTACCCGACAGGTCCTCCTGGTGAAAAATATAAATTCGAATTGATAATCAGTTTACTCTACATGTCATTGGGAAGAAGAGAAACCCGACAGGTCCCTCTAGTAACAGTTATTAGGTCTAAGGATCTATATGACAGTCTTAAAATTGTAAAGGGATCAAGAAGAACCCGACAGGTCCTCCTGGTGAAAAATGTAGATTCGAATTGATAATCAGGTTACTCTACATATCATTGGGAAGAAGAGAAACCCAACAGGTCCCTCTAGTAACAGTTATTAGGTCTAAGAAACTATCTGACAGTCTTAAAATTGTAAAGGGATCAAGAGGAAACCGACAGGTCCTCCTGGTGAAAAATATAGATTCGAATTGATAATCAAGCTAAACTTTATGTGATTGGGATGAAGAGAAACCCGACAAGTCCCCCTAGTAACAATTGATAGGTCAAACCTAATATCTGACAGTCATAAAATTGAAAGGGATCAAGAAGAACCCGACAGGTCCTCCTGGTGAAAAATATTGATTCGAATTCATAATCAGGCTACTCTATAAATGATTGTTAAAAAGAGAAACCCGACAGATCCCCCTAGTAACAATTGTTAGGTCAAAGTAACTACCTGACAGTCTGAAAATTGAAAGGGATCAAGAAAAACCCGACAGGTCCTCCTGGTGAAAAATATAGATTCGAATTGATAATCAGACTACACTTTATGTGATTGGGATGAAGAGAAACCCGACAGGTTCCCCTAGTAACAATTGTTAGGTCAAAGATAATATCTGACAGTCATAAAATTGAAAGGGATCAAGAAGAACCCTACAGGTCCTCCTGGTGAAAAATATGAATTCGAATTGATAATCAGTTTACTCTACATGTCATTGGGAAGAAGAGAAACCCGACAGGTCCCTCTAGTAACAGTTATTAGGTCTAAGGATCTATATGACAGTCTTAAAATTGTAAAGGGATCAAGAAGAACCCGACAGGTCCTCCTGGTGAAAAATATTGATTCGAATTCATAATCAGGCTACTCTATAAATGATTGTTAAAAAGAGAAACCCGACAGATCCCCCTAGTAACAATTGTTAGGTCAAAGTAACTACCTGACAGTCTTAAAATTGAAAGGGATCAAGAAAAACCCGACAGGTCCTCCTGGTGAAAAATATAGATTCGAATTGATAATCAGACTACACTTTATGTGATTGGGATGAAGAGAAACCCGACAGGTTCCCCTAGTAACAATTGTTAGGTCAAAGATAATATCTGACAGTCATAAAATTGAAAGGGATCAAGAAGAACCCGACAGGTCCTCCTGGTGAAAAATATTGATTCGAATTCATAATCAGGCTACTCTATAAGTGATTGTTAAGAAGAGAAACCCGACAGGTCCCCCTAGTAACAATTGTTAGGTCAAAGAAACTACCTGACAGTGTAAAAATTGAAAGGGATCAAGAAGAACCCGACAGGTCCTCCTGGTGAAAAATATAGATTTGAATTGATAATCAAGCTACACTTAAAGTTATTGGGATGAAGAGAAACCCGACAGGTCCCCCTAGTAACAATTGTTAGGTCAAAGATAATATCTGACAGTCATAAAATTGAAAGGGATCAAGAAGAACCCGACAGGTCCTCCTGGTGAAAAATATGAATTCGAATTGATAATCAAGCTACACTTTAAGTGATTGGGATGAAGAGAAACCCGACAGGTCCCCCTAGTAACAGTTATAAGGTCAAACATAATATCTGACAGTCATAAAATTGAAAGGGATCAAGAAGAACCCGACAGGTCCTCCTGGTGAAAAATATTGATTCGAATTGATAATCAGGCTACACTTTCAGTGATTGGGATGAAGAGAAACCCGACAGGTCCCCCTAGTAACAATTGTTATGTCAAAGATAATATCTGACAGTCATAAAATTGAAAGGGATCAAGAAGAACCCGACAGGTCCTCCTGGTGAAAAATGTAGATTCGAATTGATAATCAAGCTACACTTTAAGTGATTGGGATGAAGCGAAACCCGACAGGTCCCCCTAGTAACAGTTATTAGGTCAAACATAATATCTGACAGTCATAAAATTGAAAGGGATCAAGAAGAACCCGACAGGTCCTCCTGGTGAAAAATATGAATTCGAATTGATAATCAGTTTACTCTACATGTCATTGGGAAGAAGAGAAACCCGACAGGTCCCTCTAGTAACAGTTATAATGTCTAAGAAACTATCTGACATTCTTAAAATTGAAAGGGATCAAGAAAAACCCGACAGGTCCTCCTGGTGAAAAATATAGATTCGAATTGATAATCAGGCTACACTTTCAGTGATTGGGATGAAGAGAAACCCGACAGGTCCCCCTAGTAACAATTGTTAGGTCAAAGATAATATCTGACAGTCATAAAATTGAAAGGGATCAAGAAGAACCCGACAGGTCCTCCTGGTGAAAAATGTAGATTCGAATTGATAATCAAGCTACACTTTAAGTGATTGTGATGAAGAGAAACCCGACAGGTCCCCCTAGTAACAGTTATTAGGTCAAACAAAATATCTGACAGTCATAAAATTGAAAGGGATCAAGAAGTACCCGACAGGTCCTCCTGGTGAAAAATATAGATTCGAATTGATAATCAGGTTACTCTAAATGTGATTGGGAAGAAGAGAAACCCGACAGGTCCCTCTAGTAACAGTTATTATGTCTAAGAAACTATCTGACATTCTTAAAATTGAAAGGGATCAAGAAAAACCCGACAGGTCCTCCTGGTGAAAAATATAGATTCGAATTGATAATCAGGCTACACTTTCAGTGATTGGGATGAAGAGAAACCCGACAGGTCCCCCTAGTAACAATTGTTAGGTCAAAGATAATATCTGACAGTCATAAAATTGAAAGGGATCAAGAAGAACCCGACAGGTCCTCCTGGTGAAAAATGTAGATTCGAATTGATAATCAAGCTACACTTTAAGTGATTGTGATGAAGAGAAACCCGACAGGTCCCCCTAGTAACAGTTATTAGGTCAAACAAAATATCTGACAGTCATAAAATTGAAAGGGATCAAGAAGTACCCGACAGGTCCTCCTGGTGAAAAATATAAATTCGAATTGATAATCAGTTTACTCTACATGTCATTGGGAAGAAGAGAAACCCGACAGGTCCCTCTAGTAACAGTTATTAGGTCTAAGGATCTATATGACAGTCTTAAAATTGTAAAGGGATCAAGAAGAACCCGACAGGTCCTCCTGGTGAAAAATGTAGATTCGAATTGATAATCAGGTTACTCTACATATCATTGGGAAGAAGAGAAACCCAACAGGTCCCTCTAGTAACAGTTATTAGGTCTAAGAAACTATCTGACAGTCTTAAAATTGTAAAGGGATCAAGAAGAAACCGACAGGTCCTCCTGGTGAAAAATATAGATTCGAATTGATAATCAAGCTAAACTTTATGTGATTGGGATGAAGAGAAACCCGACAAGTCCCCCTAGTAACAATTGATAGGTCAAACCTAATATCTGACAGTCATAAAATTGAAAGGGATCAAGAAGAACCCGACAGGTCCTCCTGGTGAAAAATATTGATTCGAATTCATAATCAGGCTACTCTATAAATGATTGTTAAAAAGAGAAACCCGACAGATCCCCCTAGTAACAATTGTTAGGTCAAAGTAACTACCTGACAGTCTGAAAATTGAAAGGGATCAAGAAAAACCCGACAGGTCCTCCTGGTGAAAAATATAGATTCGAATTGATAATCAGACTACACTTTATGTGATTGGGATGAAGAGAAACCCGACAGGTTCCCCTAGTAACAATTGTTAGGTCAAAGATAATATCTGACAGTCATAAAATTGAAAGGGATCAAGAAGAACCCGACAGGTCCTCCTGGTGAAAAATATGAATTCGAATTGATAATCAGTTTACTCTACATGTCATTGGGAAGAAGAGAAACCCGACAGGTCCCTCTAGTAACAGTTATTAGGTCTAAGGATCTATATGACAGTCTTAAAATTGTAAAGGGATCAAGAAGAACCCGACAGGTCCTCCTGGTGAAAAATATTGATTCGAATTCATAATCAGGCTACTCTATAAATGATTGTTAAAAAGAGAAACCCGACAGATCCCCCTAGTAACAATTGTTAGGTCAAAGTAACTACCTGACAGTCTTAAAATTGAAAGGGATCAAGAAAAACCCGACAGGTCCTCCTGGTGAAAAATATAGATTCGAATTGATAATCAGACTACACTTTATGTGATTGGGATGAAGAGAAACCCGACAGGTTCCCCTAGTAACAATTGTTAGGTCAAAGATAATATCTGACAGTCATAAAATTGAAAGGGATCAAGAAGAACCCGACAGGTCCTCCTGGTGAAAAATATGAATTCGAATTGATAATCAGTTTACTCTACATGTCATTGGGATGAAGAGAAACACAACAGGACCTCCTACTAACAATTGTTAGGTCAAAGATAATATCTGACAGTCATAAAATTGAAAGGGATCAAGAAGAACCCGACAGGTCCTCCTGGTGAAAAATGTAGATTCGAATTGATAATCAAGCTACACTTTAAGTGATTGTGATGAAGAGAAACCCGACAGGTCCCCCTAGTAACAGTTATTAGGTCAAACAAAATATCTGACAGTCATAAAATTGAAAGGGATCAAAAAGTACCCGACAGGTCCTCCTGGTGAAAAATATAGATTCGAATTGATAATCAGGTTACTCTAAATGTGATTGGGAAGAAGAGAAACCCGACAGGTCCCTCTAGTAACAGTTATTAGGTCTAAGAAACTATCTGACAGTCTTAAAATTGAAAGGGATCAAGAAAAACCCGACAGGTCCTCCTGGTGAAAAATGTAGATTCGAATTGATAATCAAGCTACACTTTAAGTGATTGGGATGAAGAGAAACCCGACAGGTCCCCCTAGTAACAGTTATTAGGTCAAACATAATATCTGACAGTCATAAAATTGAAAGGGATCAAGAAGAACCCGACAGGTCCTCCTGGTGAAAAATATTGATTCGAATTCATAATCAGGCTACACTTTCAGTGATTGGGATAAAGAGAAACCCGACAGGTCCCCCTAGTAACAATTGTTAGATCAAAGAAACTACCTGACTGTGTTAAAATTGAAAGGGATCAAGAAGAACCCGACAGGTCCTCCTGGTGAAAAATGCAGATTCGAATTGATAATCAATCTACACTTTATGTGATTGGGATGAAGAGAAACCCGACAAGTCCCCCTAGTAACAATTGCTATGTCAAAGAAACTACCTGACAGTCTTAAAATTGAAAGGGATCAAGAAGAACCTAACTGGTCCTCCTGGTGAAAATATGGATTCGAATTGATAATCAGGTTACTCTATATGTGATTGGGATTAAGATAAACCGGACAGGTCCCCCTAATAACAATTGTAAGGTCATATTAAAATATGATTTTTTAATTGATTGAGATGATGAGAAACCCAGCAATATCAGAAAATCATGTTCATCTCCGGGCCTACCAAATCGCATTAATAAAGTTCTTATTTGAATATCAGAGGACAACATTGTGCATTTTTTTTTGACAACCAAGATAAAACACAATACTCCTTTTGGTGAGATACAGGCAAAATAAACAACATCCAAAGTTTACGAACAAAAATACATTAAAAAATTTTACATAAAAACTTATTAATGATAAAACATATCTGGCAAATAACTGAATTCATTCCGTTAACTTCCAGAATAGGATTTTATACAGTATATTATTTGTTGTGAAAATAAAACAATAATTATTTTTTTTTAAATAAAATACTTTAAATTTAAATTTTTTTTCATTTATAAAATGTTGAAAAATTAAAATTGTTTTATTTTTTAAATTTTTAATGATAAAATGGTTTAATTTTTTTATTATCTAAGTAATAATTTGACGCTAAATATATATTTTTGTTTGTTTATATTGATAGTAATGGGTATTAAAAAACTACATATTTTAATACTAATTTCTATCTCTACCTAATATGGTTATTTATTAATTTTTTATTTAAATTCTTAAGATATTTTATGTAATTCAATTTTCATTATTTTTATAATGTTAATCTTCTAAATTATAAATAACAAAATATTAAGCATTTACATACTTATATCAAAAACCAGAACCAACTCACTGGCCGAAAAATAATATTGCATTCTCCATTTCTTTAGAACGTTAAGAACCTCGTTCCTTCCATCTTATTTCTTGTAAAGCTAAAATCCCTAAACTATATTTTTAAATTTCGTAACTAATGCTAAAACTATCCACGTTTCGTATAAAGTCTCTATTTTCAATTTTCCATTGCATTGAGCTTATTAAGAATTTTCCATTCTAGATTCCATTACTCTGTCCCTAGTCCAATTGATGAATTCTTAAACAGTATTTTTTTACGATGGTGGGTTATAAACCCACCAATCAACTCCTTACCTATGCTCTATACAAAATATTCTTATTAGAAATAAACTACATTGTCACATAAAAGCCATTTTTTTATGAAAACTATCCAAACATACAAATTAGGAGCATAAATTAAATACTTTTCAACATTACCTTCAAGTTAACCTAAAAAATTAAAATCAAGAAATTCATACTTAAATATAGCAAACAAATATATCCAACACCAAAACACGGACAATCAAACAAACAAATACCAAACAAAGACAATAAAAAGAAAGCCAAAAATGTTATAAATATACCTAGTTACATCAAACAATAAAAAGAAAATATCATAAAAAAAACCAAAACACAAATCATATTCCACACTACCAAAAAAGAACCTAATAAAAAAAACTAAGAAATATCATACTGCAAAACAGACAACAAACATATCTGATACTAAACTATGGACAATCCACCAAACAAATACCATAGCAAAAACCATAAATATAAATCCGAAAAACAATAAATAGACCTACATCAATCAATAAAAAGAAAATCCCTGCCAAAACAAAAAAGTTCTATTCATCACAATTCACAATAAAAACCGAAGAAAAGATACCAAAAAATATCACTATAAAAAATAGACAAAAAACATATACAATACCAAAACACGGACAATCAAACAAACAAATACCGAACAAAGACCATAAAAAGAAAGCCAAAAAACAATAAATAGACCTACATCAAATAGTAAAAAGAAAATCTCAAAATGAAAGCCAAAACATAAAATTTCTACTCAACACAACCCACAATAAAAACCGAAGAAAAGAAACCAAAAATCATCACTATAAAAAATAGACAAAAAACATATACAATATCAAAACACGGACAATCAAACAAACAATTACCGAACAAAGACCATAAAAAGAAAGCCAAAAATATTATAAATATACATCAAACAATAAAAAGAAATATCATAATAAAAGCCACAACATAAATCATATTCCAAATTAACAAAAAAGAACCGAATAAAAAAAACTAAGAAATATCATCCTGCAAAACAGACAACAAACATATCCAATACTAAAATATGGACAATCCACCAAACAAATAACGAGCAAAAACCATAAAAATAAAGCCAAAAAACAATAAATAGACCTACATCAATCAATAAAAAGAAAATCCCTGCCAAAACATTAAAGCTCTATTCAACACAACTCACAATAAAAACCAAAGAAAAGAAACCAAAAAAATACCACTATAAAAAATAGACAACAAACAGATACGATGCCAAAAAAAGGACAATCCATCAAACAAATACCGAGCAAAAACCATAAATATATAGCCGAAAAACAATAAATAGACCTACATCAATCAATAAAAAGAAAATCCCTGCCAAAACAAAAAAGTTCTATTCATCACAATTCACAATAAAAACCGAAGAAAAGATACAAAAAAATATCACTATAAAAAATAGACAAAAAACATATACAATACCAAAACACTGACAATCAAACAAACAAATACCGAACAAAGATCATAAAAAGAAAGCCAAAAAACAATAAATAGACATACATCAAATAGTAAAAAGAAAATCTCAAAATTAAAGCCTAAACATAAAATTTCTACTCAACACAACCCACAATAAAAACCGAAGAAAAGAAACCAAAACTAATCACTATAAAAAATAGACAAAAAACATATACAATATCAAAACACGGACAATCAAACAAACAATTACCGAACAAAGACCATAAAAAGAAAGCCAAAAATATTATAAATATACATCAAACAATAAAAAAAAATATCATAATAAAAGCCACAACATAAATCATATTCCAAATTAACAAAAAAGAACCGAATAAAAAAAACTAAGAAATATCATCCTGCAAAACAGACAACAAACATATCCAATACTAAAATATGGACAATCCACCAAACAAATAACGAGCAAAAACCATAAAAATAAAGCCAAAAAACAATAAATAGACCTACATCAATCAATAAAAATAAAATCCCTGCCAAAACAACAAAGTTCTATTCATCACAACTCACAATTAAAACCAAAGAATAGAAACCAAAAAATATCACTATAAAAAATAGACAAAAAACATATACAATACCAAAACACGGACAATCAAACAAACAAATACCGAACAAAGATCATAAAAAGAAAGCCAAAAAACAATAAATAGACATACATCAAATAGTAAAAAGAAAATCTCAAAATTAAAGCCTAAACATAAAATTTCTACTCAACACAACCCACAATAAAAACCGAAGAAAAGAAACCAAAACTAATCACTATAAAAAATAGACAAAAAACATATACAATATCAAAACACGGACAATCAAACAAACAATTACCGAACAAAGACCATAAAAAGAAAGCCAAAAATATTATAAATATACATCAAACAATAAAAAAAAATATCATAATAAAAGCCACAACATAAATCATATTCCAAATTAACAAAAAAGAACCGAATAAAAAAAACTAAGAAATATCATCCTGCAAAACAGACAACAAACATATCCAATACTAAAATATGGACAATCCACCAAACAAATAACGAGCAAAAACCATAAAAATAAAGCCAAAAAACAATAAATAGACCTACATCAATCAATAAAAATAAAATCCCTGCCAAAACAACAAAGTTCTATTCATCACAACTCACAATTAAAACCAAAGAATAGAAACCAAAAAATATCACTATAAAAAATAGACAAAAAACATATACAATACCAAAACACGGACAATCAAACAAACAAATACCGAACAAAGACCATAAAAAGAAAGCCAAAAAACAATAAATAGACCTACATCAAATAGTAAAAATAAAATCTCAAAATGAAAGCCAAAACATAAAATTTCTACTCAACACAACCCACAATAAAAACCGAAGAAAAGAAACCAAAAATAATCACTATAAAAAATAGACAAAAAACATATACAATATCAAAACACGGACAATCAAACAAACAATTACCGAACAAAGACCATAAAAAGAAAGCTAAAAATATTATAAATATACATCAAACAATAAAAAGAAATATCATAATAAAAGCCACAACATAAATCATATTCCAAATTAACAAAAAAGAACCGAATAAAAAAAACTAAGAAATATCATCCTGCAAAACAGACAACAAACATATCCAATACTATAATATGGACAATCCACCAAGCGAATACCTAGCAAAAAAACATAAAAATAAAGCCAACAAAATAATAAATAGATCTTTTAAAAATTAAAAGGGGTATCCAAGGGTCTAGAGACTGCTCATGAAGGTGAAACAAGAAAATACTTTTTATAATAAAGTGAAACAAATACTTATGGAATTGCAATAGAAATTTAATAAATAATTTTAGAGAATTAATCATTTAAATGAATTTTGAATGGATAAAAATTGATTTAAGTAATGGAAAAATATTATTTACACAACCGAGAATACTTGATGATTATTGTAAATTTTAAAATGGTAATGTATTAAATATAAAAGATTAAACTTGAAATCAAAAAATACTAATTTAATAGAAACCATTTTATTTACAATTGTTATTGAAATTAAAAACGACGTACCTGTATTCGAGCAAGTCGGTAGATACGCGTGTGTCCTCGTTTCACTCTGGATCGGCTCCTAGATGTTAGCTGTTTACTGTTATAAAGAAAAAATACAATGTTTTAACAATCAACTATACTCTAAGAATTTAAGAAAAAAGAATTAAAATTCTATTTTTTATTTTTTTAATAATATAAATATACACTCTGTGCAGAAGTTAAAAAAATGTAATTTGCAAAAATGAAAATATGATTTTATGATTGATTGAGATGATGAGAAACCCAGCAATAACAGAAATTCATGTTCATCTCCGGGCCTACCAAATCGCATTAATAAAGTTCTTAATTGAATATCAGAGGACAACATTGTGCATTTTTTTGTGACACCTAAGATAAAACACAATACTCCTTTTGGTGATATACAGGCAAAATAAACAACATCCAAAGTTCACGAACAAAAATACATTAAAAAATTATACATAAAAACTTATTAAATTAAAGATATAACATATCTGGCAAATAACTGAATTCATTCCGTTAACTTCCAGAATAGGATTTTATACAGTATATTATTTGTTGTGAAAATAAAACAATAATTATTTTTTTTTAAATAAAATACTTTAAATTTAAATTTTTTTTTCATTTATAAAATGTTGAAAAATTAAAATTGTTTTATTTTTTAAATTTTTAATAATAAAATGGTTTAATTTTTTTATTATCTAAGTAATAATTTGACGCTAAATATATATTTTTGTTTGTTTATATTGATAGTAATGGGTATTAAAAAACTACATATTTTAATACTAATTTCTATCTCTACCTAATACGGTTATTTATTAATTTTTTATTTAAATTCTTAAGATATTTTATGTAATTCAATTTTCATTATTTTTATAATGTTAATCTTCTAAATTATAAATAACAAAATATCATAATAAAAGCCAAAACATAAATCATATTCCACACTGCCAAAAAAGAACCGAATAAAAAAAACTAAGAAATATCATCCTGCAAAGCAGACAACAAACATATCCGATACTAAACTATGGACAATCCACCAAACAAATACCGAACAAAACCCATAAAAATAAAGCCAAAAAACAATAAATAGACCTAAATCAATCAATAAAAAGAAAATCCCTGCCAAAACATAAAAGCTCTATTCAACACAACTCACAATAAAAACCGAAGAAAAGAAACCAAAAAATACCACTATAAAAAATAGACAATAAACAGATACGATGCCAAAATATGGACAATCCATCAAACAAATACCGAGCAAAAACCACAAAAATAAAGCCAAAAAAAGAACCGGATGGGCCTCGCTCTGCTGTACACTTGGGGGTGAAGTGCGACTCTTCATAGGATAGGTCATTATAATGGATTTGTTAAATTTGAATTCAATGATAGATATCATTGTATACAAAAAACGATTCTGAACGGAGATGATATGTTTGTCTAGAATAAAATACAATATTATTTATAAATATTGTAATAAGTATATTTTATTTTTAAACGAAAAATTTAGAAAAACCGAAAATTTAAATTGTCTATAAATAAGTCGAAATATGTCAAAATACTTTGAAATCTTAACCATGTATAGAAAAAGTCAATAAAAGGATTTGGTGAAAATTTCAAGTTGTTACGGTTTTTCATTTTTGAGTTAGAGCATTTTAAAAAAAACCGATATCATTTGTCAGTCTAGAATATTATACATTATATTATTCTTTACATGTAATTTTATGTCAATATTCGCTGTTCAAACGCTTATAAAAAAAAATTGTGCTTATTGATTTTTAATTATTTTTTAATGACATTAAGAACTACTTCTGTGAAAATCTTTTATTAAATTTTCAAGTATTTTGTATAAGCCAAATTTTTTTATCACCGATTATAAAAATAAAATGTAAAAAAAATCGAATATTTTAAATGCCTATAAGTGGCTTAAAAATCAATATAATATTTTGAAAAAAATATGACATAAAAGAAATACCAATCTTAACAGCTAGTAGAAATTTAAAAAATCTGCGACTTATAATTTTTGAATTATAACAAATATTTAAAATCGTTTGAGAATAAATCGTTATTTTATGCAATTTCGTAAATATTTAAATTTCAAACAGTCATAAATTTTTTTCCTCTAAGTCCGAAAGAAATTTTTTTAAAGATTTTCGAAGAGTAGCTTATAGATAACCTTGAGTGAAAATTTTGAACCTTAAGTATGAACAGAAAAAATTTTATGAATTTTTATCTACAAAATAACTTGCAAATTTTCGCAATTTTTACATATTTTGTATAAATTGGAACTTTGAGCACTTATAAAAAAAAATTGTGACTTACGATTTTAGATTTTTTTTTTTATCAGTTAAGATACAACTTATAAGAAACCTTGTATTAAATTTTCAAGATTTTCTGGCCGGCCAAAAAAATTTTATCGTTATTTTAAAAAAAAAAAATTAAAAAAATTGAAAATTTCAATTGTTTATAAATAGCTCAATAAAAGTCAAAATACTTTGAAAATATAACAGTATATAGAGAACGCTAGTCTTAACATTTGGTTAAAATTTCAAGTATTTATATAGATTAGTTTTTGAGTTATAGCAAAATAAAAAATTTGATTTTGTCGAAAACTGGTTTTGCGTAAAAACTCCCGTTTTCCCTCATTTTTTTAGGGTTTTTTGTGTCGCATTTAAAAAATATTGAAAATTTTTTATTTTTGTCCCCCCAAAGTACCAACTGGATTCACCTTCCTTTTAGAATAGTTGCTACATTAGCAAATCGAAGCATTTTTACTGCCAAAAAAGGTGTCGTCAGACACAAAAATAAAAAAAAAAAAAAAACACACATCATTGTAAAACCAATAGATTCCAAAACATAAAAGTTCTATTCAACACAACTCACAATAAAAACCGAAGAAAAGAAACCAAAAAATATCACTATAAAAAATAGACAACAAACATATCCAATACTAAAATATGTACAATCCACCAAACAAATACCTAGCAAAAAAACATAAAAATAAAGCCAACAAAATAATAAATAGATCTTTTAAAAATTAAAAGGGGTATCCAAGGGTCTAGAGACTGCTCATGAAGGTGAAACAAGAAAATACATTTTATAATAAAGTGAAACAAATACTTATGGAATTGCAATAGAAATTTAATTAATAATTTTAGAGAATTAATCATTTAAATGAATTTTGAATGGATAAAAATTGATTTATGTAATGGAAAAATAATATTTACACAACCGAGAATACTTGATGATTATTGTAAATTTTAAAATGGTAATGTATTAAATATAAAAGATTAAACTTGAAATCAAAAAATACTAATTTAATAGAAACCATTTTATTTACAATTGTTATTGAAATTAAAAACGACGTACCTGTATTCGAGCAAGTCGGTAGATACGCGTGTGTCCTCGTTTCACTCTGGATCGGCTCCTAGATGTTAGCTGTTTACTGTTATAAAGAAAAAATACAATGTTTTAACAATCAACTATACTCTAAGAATTTAAGAAAAAAGAATTAAAATTCTATTTTTTATTTTTTTAATAATATAAATATACACTCTGTGCAGAAGTTAAAAAAATGTAATTTGCAAAAATGAAAATATGATTTTATGATTGATTGAGATGATGAGAAACCCAGCAATAACAGAAATTCATGTTCATCTCCGGGCCTACCAAATCGCATTAATAAAGTTCTTAATTGAATATCAGAGGACAACATTGTGCATTTTTTTGTGACACCTAAGATAAAACACAATACTCTTTTTGGTGATATACAGGCAAAATAAATAACATCCAAAGTTCACGAACAAAAATACATTAAAAAATTACACATAAAAACTTATTAAATTAATGATAAAACATATCTGGCAAATAACTGAATTCATTCCGTTAACTTCCAGAATAGGATTTTATACAGTATATTATTTGTTGTGAAAATAAAACAATAATTATTTTTTTTTAAATAAAATACTTTAAATTTAAATTTTTTTTTCATTTATAAAATGTTGAAAAATTAAAATTGTTTTATTTTTTAAATTTTTAATAATAAAATGGTTTAATTTTTTTATTATCTAAGTAATAATTTGACGCTAAATATATCTTTTTGTTTGTTTATATTGATAGTAATGGATATTAAAAAACTACATATTTTAATACTAATTTCTTTCTCTACCTATATATATACATAATATAATACTTAATTATTGTTTTGTTTTTAAATATATTAAATAATATGTGCAAATATGGTGCTTTAAGGGAAATGAAAAAATATTAGGTTAGTTATGAATTTTTTATTTAAATTCTTAAGATATTTTATGTAATTTTATTTTCATTATTTTTATAATGTTAATCTTTTATATTATAAATAACAAAATATTAAGCACTAACATACTTATATCAATAACCAGAACCAACTCATTGGCCGAAAAATAATATTGCATTCTCCATTTCTATAGAACCTTAAGAACCTCGTTCCTTCCATCTTATTTCTTGTAAAGTTAAAATCCCTAATCTATATTTTTAACTTATGCTAAAACTATCCATGTTTGGTATAAAGTCTCTATTTTCAATTTTCCATTGCATTGAGCTGATTAAGAATTTTCCATTCTAGATTCCATTACTCTGTCCCTAGTCCAATTGATGAATTCTTAAACAGTATTTTTTTACGATGGTGGGTTATAAACCCACCAATCAACTCCTTACCTATGCTCTATACAAAATATTCTTATTAGAAATAAACTACATTATCACATAAAAGCCAATTTTTTATGAAAACTATCCAAATATTCAAATTAGGAGCATAAATTAAATACTTTTCAACATTACCTACAAGTAAACCAAAAAAATTAAAATCAAGAAATTCATACTTAAAAATAGAAAACAAATATATCCAACACCAAAATATGGACAATCCACCAAACAAATACCGAGCAAAAACCATAAAAATAAATCCAACAAAATAATAAATAGATCTTTTAAAAATTAAAAAGGGTATCCACGTGTCTAGAGACGGCTCATGAAGGTGAAACAAGAAAATATATTTTATAATAAAGTGAAACAAATACTTATGGAATTGCAATAGAAATGTAATTAATAATTTTAGAGAATTAATCATTTAAATGAATTTTGAATGGATAAAAATTGATTTAAGTAATGGAAAAATATTATTTACACAACCGAGAATATTTGATGATTATTGTAAATTTTAAAATGGTAATGTATTGAATATAAAAGATTAAACTTGAAATCAAAAAATACTAATTTAATAGAAACCATTTTATTTACAATTGTTATTGAAATTAAAAACGACGTACTTGTATTCGAGCAAGTCGGTAGATACGCGTGTGTCCTCGTTTCACTCTGGATCGGCTCCTAGATGTTAGCTGTTTACTGTTATAAAGAAAAAATACAATGTTTTAACAATCAACTATACTCTAAGAATTTAAGAAAAAAGAATTAAAATTCTATTTTTTATTTTTTTATTAATATTAATATACACTCTGGGCAGAAGTTAAAAAAATGTAATTTGCAAAAATGAAAATATTTAACAAACGTGAATAGAAAAAGACAATTAAAATTGGACATAGATTATCAACGGCATCATTGTTTCCATCGCGGTGTGCCGCTAAAATTATTATTTAAACATAAAAGTTTTTCATTTGCAAAAATTATTTCGATCAAAACAAACATACGTTATACATTTAATGCTTTCTATTCACCCTTACTTTAATGTCCATTTGTATTTAATTATTTTACTTTTTCTTTAGTGTGTGCGAGAATATGAGGATCAATATAGCGATTTATTTGTAATTCATAACATAGATACACTACTTCTCATTCGATTTTTTTCTGAAAACCCTAATGCAACTCGTAAATATACCCCAGCAAGTTTTCACGTGTTGTGTTGCCAATATCTTCATTTAAAGAGATTCTTTTTTTTTAATTATAGTCTCCGCGACCCTGCTGCGTATTAGGAAACCCAGGACACCGGAGCTCGGCTCTTTAATATCGTGTTCCTATTGGTCCAATTCAAATTTCGTGGGTTTTTCTAATATCGACACTATCTATTATCTATAAACTCATTGTTTTATTGTTAAATGATTATCAATCACGTACTTAAATAATAAAAGGTTAGATGTTATACCATAGAAGTTTAATTATCACAATACTATCGTTAATTTGCTTTAATTTTATATTCTATAGCACCTATACATAATATGTATAGTATTGTAAGCACTTATATGTTGTGTATCCGTTTACTTACCTGAAATGACACAGTATCCTTTTTGTGTAAAAGTTGTTCTTTTGAAATTACTTAAAACGAGAAAAAAATTACTGGTAGTTAGTACTTCATTTCAAGTAAGTTTGCAATTTTTAATATTATGAACTTATAAAACAAAGCACATTGACAAGAAAAAAAATTATGAACATGATGATGATGAAAAAATTGAACCTAAGAGTTATGTTTTAAACTTGAATAAACAGTCTGATGATTTGTGTGATATTAATTCGGGCCAAAGCAACCTAAATTTCAAGTAAATAAAAATTCATAAATAATAAATATAATAACAATAAAACAAGAAATAACTCGATTTTTGGTAGGTATATAACAATTTATTGAATTTTTTTTATATATTATGTTACATTATTTTGTTTTACACAGTATATTTTGAAAAATTTTTAATTTTTAATTTTTTTTTCTAGATATTTCCACCAATAAAATGTTGAATGCTGAATAGAAATTTTAATGCTAAATACTATAGTGAATTTAAATGGTAAAGCTGTGTTTTATTTCAATTGTATTCATTTTGCAAAGAATTCAAAAACTGAAAATTTAATCAAAATTGTGAACAGTAATTGGAAAAAAGTATGTTTTTCATTTGACAGTTTATTTACCTACATAAATTAAAAATTATTATTTTTATAAACTGTAGGGATAGCAATAACATGTTGATGAACAGAAAGCAAGTAAGTTAAATATTAAAAACTATGTAACTGTACCTTTGTAAATGCATATATCTTTTTCCTTTTTTTTATTGATTAATTTTTTTAATTGAATGAAAAACTGTTAAAACATCCGAAAATTCTTCAAATTGAACATCAACTGTTGAGTATAATATCTATAATAATTCAAAATTGACTAGAACTATAGTTGTTCAATGACCAACTGCCAAAAAAAATTTTTTTAAAAATAGACATTAAATGAAAGTACTTATTAATATAACTCGTTTTTTTGCCATTCAATGACTAACTCTAAAAGGATAAGATGAAAAGTCATCAACTGTTTCTAATATATGTAAGTATCTGTACTATAGTACATTATATAATTTATTAAGTTTATATATTAGTACCATTTAATGTTTGTAAATCATAGATCAATTGTGTACAGGATATTCTTAAGAGCAGTGTTCATTATTTGCCAAGAGCGATAAAGAGTTTTCTAATTTTTTTTACAGAAGAAATAATTATACAAGTTGAATCATTCAAAATAGTTTAATTGAATTTTATTATTAGTGAAATTGAAGGCTGTAGAATTGTGTGACGAAATGATAATATATTATATTACTTAGGAACGATATATTAATAAACGTTTACATAATTTTATTTTAATACATTTTTTTTATCCATTATATCTGAAAAAACAGAGCAATTATTCCTAACTGCTATTGTGTACGTAAAAGATTTATTGGATTTTATTATATGCCGGGCATATTTCTATTGAAATTCTTTCTGTTTAAAAAAAAAACTCTGCATTTCTGTTTTGCACTTGTAGCACAAACATATGATTGTGCAAATGTTATGTCAGGCTCTGCATCTGGTGTTGAATTGAATTTGGTTATAACAAATAGTTGTAGTACCATTACGGTACATGTACAAATAATAATAAACATTTAAATTATATTTATTTTGTTATCATCACATTAATATTTTGATTGTATTTATTACTTATTATTTTTCTTAATTATTTACAGGATCAAATACCATTTTTTATGATCTGGAAGTAGTAAAATATAATATGGACGTTTCACATCAAACAAGTGGTCGATAAAAAATATTATCAAGTATAATATTGTCATGTTATATGTTTCATGGTATATCATTTTCTAAACATAATTGTATTATGAATTATACATAACATATTTGATATTTATAGAATTATTATTATGAATTTTTTTAGGTGTAATTGCATCCAATAAGAATCTATTATGCTTAAAAGTTTTTGTGTTTCTGTTACAACTGGCGCAGAAGGAAATTACATCTATAACTAAGGTTTTAACATGAATAAGACAAATTAAAATAAACAATATTGGTGTTCTCATGCATATTATGCTATATCGAATGTTAATGTTTTCAAAAAAGAGTTTAGGGCTTGCAAATTCAATAAAAATTTTCATTCAATTAAATTTGGATAAAAGAATAGCGTTTAATGATCATTACCAAGTGAGTAAATTTTAACAAATACTTATAAATGGAATATAATAATTGTTTAATACATCTATTAAACTTGGACATAGAGCATTAACAAAAAGCAATTTTTAATAATATGAACATAGTAAAACAATGTAAATTTAATAACAAAATTATAATCAAAAGCAAAGAAAATGTGTAACTATGAAAAAATTGAACCGTTAAAGTATGTTTTAGATATGAATAAACAGTCTGTTGGTTTGAGTGATATGCCTTAAGCATTTTAAACTTCAAGTAAATATAATATGCATTAATAATAAATGTAATAACATTAAAAAAAGAAATAACTCGATTCTTGGTATACTACAGATATTTTTTCTAGATATTTCCACCGACAAAATTTAGAACTTGGAATTGAATTGTTATTACTAAATACTATAATGAATTTGAATGGCTTAAACATATTGTTTTTCGTAGAGCTGCATTTTATTTTAATTGTATCCATTTTGCAAAAAATTTAAAAACTGAAAGTTTAATCAAATTTGTATACAGTAATTGGAGAAAAGTTTGTATTTTATTTGACTATTTATTAACATCAGCTATATTATAATTATTGCTTATAAACCATAAGCATAACGATAGTATGTTGAACAGAAAGAAAATAGGTTAATTAATTAATAATATATTCCTTTTCCTTTAAAATTGCATATATTTTCTTACTCTTATTTGTTAATTATTTTTTCAGTTAAACGAAAAATCGTTAAAACATTAAAAAATTCTTCAAATTTAACATCAACTATTGAGTATAATAGCTATAAAAGTTCAAAATCAACTGGTATTATAGTTATTCAATAATTAACGGGTAAAAAAATAAACATTATGTGTAAGTACTTATAAATATAATTTTCTTTTGTGCCAAACAGGGACTTGTGACGCGGACTCACTGTTGTCTTCGGTGAGGTGGCCGGTCAAAATGAATGTTAATCACCGATTCCAAATTTGGTAACAAAGTATATTTTATGATTATGAAAATTGTAATAATAATAACAAATAGTTTCCACTCTTCGAAGGTCACAAATAATAATAATAATAACCAAACAAACAAAAGGAATCGTTGTCGGCGAAAATATTAGCGATTCTATAAACATAATAAATTACTGGTAGTTAGTGCTTAATTTCAAGTAAGTTTTCAATTTTTAATATTATGAACTTATAAAACAAAGCACATTGACAAGAAAAAATATCATGAACATGATGATGATGATGAAAAATTGAACCTAAGAGTTATGTTTTCTTGAATAAACAGTTTGATGATTTGTGTGATATTAATTTGGGCCAAAGCAACCTAAATTTCAAGTAAATAAAAATTCATAAATAATAAATATAATAACAATAAAACAAGAAATAACTCGATTTTTGGTAGGTATATAACAATTTATTGAATTTTTTTTATATATTAAGTTACATTATTTTGTTTTACACAGTATATTTTGAAGAATTTTTAATTCTTAATTTTTTCTTTCTAGATATTTCCACCAATAAAATGTTGAATGCTGAATAGAAATTTTAATGCTAAATACTATAGCGAATTTGAATGGTAAAGCTGCGTTTTATTTCAATTGTATTCATTTTGCAAAGAATTCAAAAACTGAAAATTTAATCAAAATTGTGTACAGTAATTGGAAAAAAGTATGTTTTTCATTTGACAGTTTCTTTACCTACATAAATTAATAATTATTATTTTTATAAACTGTAGGGATATCGATAACATGTTGATGAACAGAAAGAAAATAGGTTCTTCTTCTTCTTCTTTTTCCTCGCCTTCCTCCCAACTATTTGGTAATTATTTTTTTAGTTGAATGAAAAATCGTTAAAACATTAAAAAATTCTTCAAATTTAACATCAACTATTGAGTATAATAGCTATAAAAGTTCAAAATCAACTGGTAGTATAGTTATTCAATAATTAACGGTTAAAAAAATAAACATTATGTGTAAGTAGTTATAAATATAATTCTCTTTTGTGCCAAACAGGGACTTGCTCTAAAAGGTTATGATAAAAAGTCATCAAAAGTTTCTTATAATGTTGGTATCTATACTATTGTTCATTATATAATTTATAAAATTATTATTTTAGTACCTTTAACTGTTTGTAAATCTTAGAATACTTGTCTACAGAATATTTTACAGAGCAGTGTACATTATTTGCCAAGACCGATAAAAGGTTTTCAAACAGAAAAATTAAATTTACAAGTTGAAGCAATCAAAATAGAATAATTGTATTTTATTATTAGTGAAATTAAAAACTGTAGAAAGTACTCCATCATGTGTGACAGATCAAGGTAATATTCTATTACTTTGAATTGAGATATTAATACATTTTTACATAATTTTATTTTCATACTATTTTTTTGTCCATTAGATTTTAGAAATCAGAACAACTATCCCTCTGGATAAAATACATTATTCTTAATTGTTGTAGTGTATGTGAAAGATTTTATGGATTTTATGATGTATCTAATGGGAAAGGAGCCAAACATATTTTTATTGAAATTCTTTCTGTTTTAAAAAAGAAACTTTGCATTTCTAGTATTCCTCTCGTGGTTCAAACATATAATTGTGCTATTTTTATGCCAGGATCTTCATCTGGTGTTCAAACTAAAATATGAGACTGTCACACTGAAGCAATTTTCATTCATTGCATGGCTCATAAATTGAATTTGTATATAACAAATAGTTGTAGAACTATTGAACTTCATATACAAATAATAATGAATACTTAAATCGTACTATTTTTATTAACATAACATTACAATTTTGATGTACATATTACCTATTATTTTTCATAATTATTTACAGCAGGCACCGGCAACCCACGGCCCGCGGGCCGCATGCGGCCCTCGGAACTTTTTGCTGCGGCCCTCCAAATATAATTAATGGTGTTTAAAATTTTAATTTTGTAGCTTAAATTGTTACAAAATATATAAATAATATTTATTCATGACTATTGTATAACAATGCGAAATAAGCTATGATCGAGAACGTAAATTAATCTCATATAATGTATATATCGTCGATTACGACAAATACGTATCTGGCCTTAGTGCAGTTCGTTTCGAAACATTCTAACGTGAAGTTTAAATTTCAACTGTTTTATAATAACCTATCAATTCAATGTCAAAAAAACCTAAGATTAGTGATGAACATTGTACATTCAATGAATCATGGACGGATTTATATTTTTTTATCGAAAATAGAGGTAAACTGTTATGTTGAATTTGCAAAAAATCATTTTAACTGTAAAAGAATATAATGTTGAACGTCACTATGAAACAGAGCATAAATTAAAATTTAACATTCTCACTGGTGATCTTAGACAGATTAAAATAAACAATTTTAAAAGTTCATTAACTAATCAACAAAATAGTTTTAAATTACAACATAATCAAAACGAATCAGGAGTACGAGCTAGTTTCATAGTTGCTGAAATGATAGCCAAGTGTAATCGTCCATTATAAAAAAATGTATGTTAGCCGTTGTAAATGAAATATGCCCTGAGAAAAAATAACAACTTAAAGACATCAGTCTCTCATCTAGGACCTGTGATAGATGTACCGAAGAGTTAGGAACAAATTTAATGTTTAAACTGAAAGAAAAAGTATCTAAATTTGATTGTTTGACATTCTAAATACTTAAATTTCGAAAAAATAAATATTGTTCACGATTAAGCGATGCACACTTGAATGCTGTTTTAAGGATATCAACATCCAATATAAAAGCGGATATAAATAAATTGGCGGGAAAAATGTAACCTCAAAAATCACATTAGTAACTTAATATTTGTATACTAAAATGCATTTAAGAATTAATTAATAATTATTTTTAAACTTTTAAATTTTCTCTACTAATGTATTTAATTACAAATTAGTTAATAAGGACAACCGTCATGTTAAACTCATAATATGTTTGTTACTATCTGTAAATATATTAGTATTAATTGTTAAAATTATATTTTTTAATATTTTAATTTTGTATGCGGCCCTCTATAAAAAACTGAAACAAATTATGGCCCGTGTAGGTAAAAAGGTTGACGACCCCTGATTTACAGGATCAAATACCTTTTTTAATAATCTGGAAGTAGTAAAATGTAATATGGATGTATCACTTCATACGCATGGTCAGTAATAAAAGTTATCAAATATAATACTGTCATGTAATATGTTTCATGGTTTCTAGTTTTCTAAACGTAATTGTATTATGAATTATACAAAATACACTTGATATTGATTGAATTATTATTATGAATTTGTTTTAGGTTTTATTGCATCTAACAAGAATCTATAATACTCAAAAATGTTCATGTTTCTATTGCAACTGGCGCTGAAGGATATTACATCCATAATTGAGGTTTTAATATGAATAAGACAAATTAATATGAACAATATTGGTGTTCTCATGCCATATTGGATGCAATTATAAGTAACTGTTTGTTAATGTTTTGAAAAGAGAGTTTAGTGCTTGAAAATACAATACATATATCATTAAATTAAATTTGGATAATAGAATAGAGTTTATTGTTCATTATTATGTAAGTCAATTTTAATAAATTTATATAAATGGAATATAATAGTTGTTTAATATATCGATAAATGTATTTATACATTTATTATATTAGACATTGTTTTATATTGATAAAAATGCATTAAGTTGTGAAATGACTATACCTTTTAAGTGTACAGTACAGTTGGAACCAAATTTTGGTTTGGAAGGACTAAAAAAATTAATTCCAATAGAAGTATTTTCTAATATTCGTTATTTACGTAAAGTATCCATGATACCAATCAGTTATGCATCATGTGAAAGATGTTTCTCAGCCATGCATCATATCAAAAACTGGTCTACAACATCTGTGACAGAAAATTGTTTCAGTAATATGTCCTAATTGCACATCGAGAAAGATATTGTAAATAATTTCAATCTTGATTTTAAAATAAAGAATTTTAATGAAATAATATTATCAAATATAATTTTTTACCAAAATACATGGAGCTCTAGCATCAATAGCATTCAAATATCTAGTTGTGCCCAGGGTTGTATTTAGAAATTAGGCGCCTCGGGGCACTTGAAAATTCCGCCCCCCATTTTAGTGCTGAAAGGGTGTTGGAGGGATAGGTGGATAAAAATAAGCATATTAATCATATTATTGTTTTATCGTTTTGTATTGAACAAAATAGAACTGCAGTGGTTGACAACAACTCTATAATGCAGACTGCATTCAGGTTTCTGCGTATTATGTAATGTCATTATCTGTCAAACCAAGGAATCTTTTAGCGTTCGTTTAAATACAAATTTTAGAGAATATCCTATAATAAACTTCAACTAAATTTTCACCGATAAATCAACAGTATAAAATACAATACTTAGAAAAAAAACATTTAATACAATTATAATAAATTCCACAAGGAGAAGGGCAATTAACCACCAGTTAAATACCAGTTTTAAGTTTTGAAAATTTGGTACAAGGTTTTTCATTAGTTTTTCTTCAATTATCTGTAAAAAAAACTACCGGATTCAGACAAAAAAAATGTATGACTGTTAGAAATTTAAATATTTACGAAATTGCATAAATTTTTTTTTTTTTTATCCTGTGACCTACTTGGGGTGGTGTTGCATAGCAAATCGAGGGATATTTACGTTTTAAAACTGTTTTTAGTAGATTATATGTAGATAAAAAGTGCAAAAAATTTTGGGGTGCATATGGGAATTAAACCAGACATAGCTTTACTTTGATTGACGCTTTCCAACACTAGCCACTGATGCTAATTTTTTTCAAAGTGCCTATAATGGTATTTAAAAAAAACTTGCCTAAAACGCTTAACTTCGTAAGTCCATAACTTGAAAACTAAAGCCGAAAGCCAAATTCTGATTTCACCAAAGTTTTTTTCGTTAAAAAATGACTAAATTCCAAAAAAAAGGGTGTCCGGTAAAGTAGATTTGTTCCGTAATTTTGTATAATAAAAATGTTTTGTAAATTCAATTTTAAGCGGGAAAACAGATTGATATTTGATAAGAAATCGCGCATGCGCTGATATCACGGGTCCCAGTATTATGTTGGCTTCAACTCATTCTATAGGTTTGATATGTGATGACTCCATCCATTGTATATGATCTAAGCCACAATTCAAAGGATTTTGGTGTCTATGAATTCGTAATTGTATTCTCTTTTTTTTAGTAGTAACGATATCTACCTCTTTATATTAGTACTAATAATATTTGGCGATTACCTTTATTGCTCTGAACGTATATGTTAAAATCCTTAGGAAAATTTGGCCGTAAAACGAAATGTGGCTCGTTTACTAAAAACCACATGATTAAAATCACAACAAAATTATAAACATGAATCCACCGTCAACATTTATTTTTGTTTGATGAAAAATTGTCATAATATTCTAAACTTTCATATTGATTTCCTGAACATTTGCTTTTAGATTCTGAACGGAGTGATGGAATCTATTGGTTTTACAATGATGTGTGTTTTTTTTAATTTATTTTTTATTTATTTTTTTTTTTGTGTCTGACGACACCTCTTTTGGCAGTAAAAAATTGCGAAAATTTGCAAGTTATTTTGTAGATAAAAATTCATAAAAATTTTTCTGTTCATACTTAAGGTTCAAAATTTTAACACTAGGTTATCTATAAGCTACTCTTCAAAAATCTTTAAAAAAATTTATACCGTTCTTAGAGGAAAAAATTTTATGACTGTTTGAAATATAAATATTTACGAAATTGCATAAAATAGCGATTTATTCTCAAACGATTTTAAATATTTGTTATAATTCAAAAAGTATAAGTCACAGATTTTTTAAATTTCTACCAGCTGTTAAGATTGGTATTTCCTTTATGTAATATTTTTTTCAAAATATAATATTGATTTTTAAGCCACTTATAGGTATTTAAAATATTCGATTTTTTTATATTTTATTTTTATAATCGGTGATAAAATACAAAATACTTGAAAATGTAATAGTAAATTCCACAGAAATAGTTCTTATTGTCATTCAAAAATTATTTAAATCCATAAGCACAATTTTTTTTTATAAGCGTTTGAACAGCGAATATTGACATAAAATTACATGTAAAATATAATATAATGTATAATATTCTAGACTGACAAATGATATCGGTTTTTTTAAAATGTTCTAACTCGAAAACGAAAAACCGCAACAACTTGAAATTTTCACCAAATCTTTATATTGACGTTCTCTATACATGGTTAAGTTTTCAAAGTATTTTCACTTATTTATAGACAATTTAAATTTTTGATTTTTCTAAATTTTTCGTTTCAAAATAAAATATACTTATTACCAGGGCTCATAAGTTATAGCTCTAAAAAAGGTTGTTATTAGCGCAATAATATGCTATAAAAATATTCATATAAGCGCTTAAATATGCACTAAAAATACTAAAATATGCAAAAAAAAACATTTATATAAAAAATTATGTTTTATTAAAAATACTAAAATGTGCAAAAAAAATTATTTGTATGAAAACATTTTTAAGGTTTCATTAATTATTTAAAAAAAAAAATATGAATTAATATAACTGAATTATTGTTTATTGTATCATGGACGACTTGTGGTATTCATTTATTCTGCTATTGTTCTGTTAAAAAAAAATTATTTTAATATTTAATATAAATTAATAAAAAAACATATATTTACCTTGAAAGTTACATTGAATAATGAGATGTTTGTACAAGTTTTCAAAGTGAAATGATCTTCGATTGTTACTGAGTAGAGTCTTGTACATTGAAAAAGATCGTTCGATGTCTACTGACGTAGTTGGTGCAAACTTAAAGTATACGAGATCATCTGTTGAGAAGTCTTCGGGAAGTCCAGGTTCAAATTCTGTGTTCATATTAATACCAGATAATACATTTGAAATATTTTTTAAAATTTTAAGACCGACATTTTTGAGGGTGACGTTATTGAGTTTATTAAAAACAGCTTTTCCAATTGGTCCTTGGAGAGTTTCAAATACTTTTTCAACATTTTCAAACACATTTATAGCTTCGGCTAATGGTAGTCCTTGCTCTTGTAACTTGGTAATGGCAACTGTTAAAATTGTAAAATTAGACTTTATGTAGGCCAAATCTCTTTCAATACCAGCTTTGGAAATATATTTTTTGGCCTCTTTAATACTAACAGCATCATCGGCGTCTAGTTTTTCAAGAATTGTACGTATGATTTCAATGTTTTCACAATAGTAATTCGAGGTGATGATCCACGTACTCCAACGTGTTATAATAGGCTCCGGTGGCAAATTTAAATGAGGAGCTTCATCTTTGAACAATTGAACACGGTTTGGTGCCTTACGGAATATTTTTTTAACACTAGAAATAAGTTTGTCGACATTACTAAACTTGGCCCTTACTTCCTCTGCTACTCGATGGAGTCCATGAGCCGTACGCGTGATATGAATCATTTTGGAATAAAATGCTTTCAATGTATTACCAGCTTTTATCATATAGGGAGCGGCGTCGGACGTAAACAATAAAACGTTCTCATGTTGAATACCAATGATTCCGATAGATTTGTCAAATACTCTGCAAATAGTCCAATAATTTGTCTTGTCTAATTGTTCTGAATGTACTAAATATTGTTTGCCTGGGTAATCCGCTTCAAGTATACCAACAATTACATTAGCAACAAATCTACCTTCAATATCGGTAGTTTCGTCGATACTGACCCAAACTTTTTTACCAGACAGTTCAAGTTTGATTTTACTTATTGTATCGTCAAAAATGTCATCTATGTATCCAAGTCTCAAGTTTGTTTCTGTAGGAACATTATTTCCGGTATAAACTTCCAAAAATTTACGAAAGCTTTGATTTGAAACTTTATTCAGTGGTATATTTGCTGATAACAACGCAAAACACAAGTCTTTACTAAATGAGGACTTTTTGGTAGAGTTGGTAACCAGTTGTTGTTTTTTTTGTTCACCTTGGATTTCTGCACGTTTAACGGCCTTAATGTGTTTTTCAGTTTTTAAATGTTGTGTGATATTAAATTTTTTTTCATGGTTAATTTAAACATTACAAAACTTACATAGTAATACACTTGCGTCGGTTGCAAAAATATTTTCACCAAATTCGCGAACAATATTCCTAAGACATATTCCTAGAAACAGATTGTTTTTCTTTAGGCATTGTAAAATATGGTGAAAGGAATTGTGAATTCACGAAACGAACTAGCACGCACACAATACGACAAATCGGAAACGACTGCAAAATTTTACTCAGTAATAATCTTTAAATAATCTGATATTAATGATATCGGAATATCTAGATAAAGATATTGGAATACCTAGAAAATATAAAAATAAAATACTAGTGCGTACGCTACAATTAGAAACATAATGGTTTCCTTATCGATTGGATTACGAAGTACATAAGTTAGGTATATTATAATTTATAATTATTTATAATATTACAAGAAAAAAATAAATTAACATGAATTAATTACTAATATAAATAATTAATACGAATTAAGTTATTTGTTATTAATTATTATTAAGAAAAAAATGATTTAAAGGCTACGAAACTGAAAAAAAAAATAAAAAATATTATGCAAAGATAATCGGAAAATAGTCGGAAAAATAGAAAAAAAGCAAAATAGCACTTAAATGTCGAAATATGCAAAAATATGCAAAATAAAATTTCGTATTTAGCTTCTTGGTTATCTGAAACAAATTTATAGCTCACACATATATCCCTAGGACCTCTCAAAAAAAATATGCAAATGCTAGAAGTTATGAGCCCTGCTTATAACAATATTTATAAATAACATTGTATTATATTCTAGACAAACATATCATCTCCGTTCAGAATCGTTTTTCGTATACAATGATATCTATCATTGAATTCAAATTTAACAAATCCATTATAATGGCCTATCCTATGAAGAGTCGCACTTCACCCCCAAGTGTACAGCAGAGCGAGGCCCATCCGGTTTTTTTTTCTTACATTTAGCTCGATAAGCAAAATAAAATTAAACATACTTTCAGTTGCTCGATTTAAATTTTGAAAACTAGATTTGATTTGTATTTCTCTTTTCTAAGATTTTTCAGAAGTGGATACTTCTATTTTTCATTTCAATGCTATCTACAACAAAGTCAAGTATAAGTTTATTTTGAGAAAGATATAAACTGACACTATCTATCATATTTTGTTACCTAAAAATAAAATCGTTAATTTATTTCCGAGCAATCCAAGAAAATAGACTTATGAATACAATTATCTTTTCAAAATTAATGTAAGTCGATCAAAACGAGGAGAATTTTTATTTCTCTTTTGGTCTATCTGCATTAAATTTCTGCTCTATAATCGGAGCAAAAGTATTTTCTTCGTGTACATTGACTCATTTTCAATCCCAATAATATTAATTTTAATTCATATATTTTCATAGTAAATATATTTTTCATTAAATACCAATAATACAATAATTGTATTAAAAAAATCATTATGTACTTAATTATTAAGTACATAATGAATTTTTGGTTTGGAACTGATTTTATCTATCCTGTGGTACGCCAAGTTCTTTTTCAAGAAAATCAAATAACACTGAACAATAGTAATTATTTTCTTCAATTCCATAGATTCCAGTTCTTGTTAGACTTCCAAGCCCACATAATGAATCATTATCGTGCCAAAACATCTGTTGTCCAACCTTGATGTTAACAGCAGTATACTGTTTAAATAATTAATAATATAGGAAAAATTGATTCTAAAAATTTAAATAAGTGTCTAAAAAAGGGTTGAAAAAAGTATAAAAAACGATTTAATCTTTCCAAATAAATTAAACCTGAATAATATTTTAGCGTTTGGTTAAAATTAAAATATTATCGATAGTCAACATCCGCAAAACTGTCCGCAGCAACGGATTAATTATATTGTTTGTTATTCTTTCGATACTTCACTCCTATTTTAGCCTTCAACATAAAACATTCGCACGGTCTAAAGAAATATATCAAGAACTACTATGGACAGATTTTTTGATATGGAATCGTAAGTATTCATTTAAAATGTTATTATACCATTGTTCGGAAATTACATTTTGTAAAATATAAACACAGTGCAACTTGTCTAACTGTGTTTCTTAAATGGAGTCTAGATAATATAGAAGTTGGTGTTGTATGTACAACTTAGAACTAGACTCAAGTTTTGTATTGAACTTGGTGTTTGACATTATCTAGATAAATAATTAATTATATTTTATCTTATCTAGATAGTTGAAGAAATAATTATATGTTGTATTACCTTAAATCAGCGGTCCTCACTAAGCGGCTCGCGGGGCCCTTTAACAAATTTAGCGCGGCCCGTACTAAAATTAAATTATATATATATATATTTTTAATTGTTATCATTAAAAATGTATGCGGTCCGCAAGTAATTTAAAAACATTAAATTTGGCCCTTTCTATAATCCTGGTGAGGACCACTGCCTTAGATAAATAAAGGTGTTATCTATCTAAAGAAATTTATCTAGATAAATACATTTTTAGTGATTCTATATTACTCGCAATAATAAAATAACTAAAAATCATTATAGTCTAATCTATAATAACTAATAAGTTGTTATAAGACGGAAAATATTTTTAATTTAATCCATCCTACTGTCATAAATATTATTTGTATATGTATATTAATATGTTGTTATTTGTTGTGTGACATTATTACTCAGTAGGTACACAGTAATCAAACCACCTCCACCCTACTACAGTTGTCATTATTTTCCCTCCATCTGTTGTAATTTTTCAGTGGTCATTCATTAATCATTATAGAGTTATAACTTATCGGTTAATTTTAGTTTACTATTTAACCATGGACAAATTAGTAATTCAATTAAAACATAAAAAATAAAAATTATGCGAAGAAGATGAACAAATCGTATTGAATTACTGGGACAGATAAATGAATTCATTTTAAATGAAACAAAAAATTTTTAATTTCATTTAAAAAATCTATATTAAACAATTATTTAACTCATAAAATATTATAATTTATTTAACACAATACTTATCTTTAATTTACTTCAGTTCCAGTAGTTACAGTTTATTAATATTAATTATAGTGTATGTTTCATGTATATATATATATATATATATATATATATATATATATATATATATATATATATATATATATATATATATATATATATATATATATATTATACAAAGTTAATAAAAATAAATTAAAACAGTTAATTAATTTTTTTTTTTTATCGTAATATTTATTGTTCAATATTTTATCTTTAACTAGATAAATATTAAGTTATCTGTGCCCAACACTGATTGCATTGTATTTGGGTTATAATGTCAACGAAAGGAGAGGTCATGATTCAAAAGGTGTTAAAATATCTAAGGGAACACTTTGGCCAGTTTCGAGATATAAATTTCGAAAGTGAGTACCAACGTAGAGCATGCGGCAATACGGCCGCGGTCGGACTATTGCCGAAACGAGATTTTTCGATCATTTTTTTGAACATGTTCCGGGAGAGCGCGGGCTTTGAAAATAATGTCAACGAAAGGGGAGGTCATGATTCAAAAGGTGTTAAAATATCTAAGGGAACACTTTGGCCAGTTTCGAGATATAAATTTCGAAAATGAGTACCAACGTAGAGCATACGGCAATACGGCCACGTCGGACTATTGCCGTAAAGAGATATTTCGAAAATTTTTTTGAACATGTTCCGTGAGAGGGCGGGCTTTGAAAATAATGTCAACGAAAGGGGAGGTCATGATTCAAAAGGTGTTAAAATATCTAAGGGAACACTATGGCCAGGTTCGAGATATAAATTTCGAAAATGAGTACCAACGTAGAGCATACGGCAATACGGCCGCGGTCTGACTATTGCCGTAAAGTGATGAGAAGCCTGGTTTCGAGTTTACATGACTGTTATCGTAATATGTATATATTTTGTTATGATAAATATGTGTTATTGATAATTCATTAATTTTTGTTATAAAAATAAAAGATGAAAATGTATGAAAATGAACCAATACATTAAAATGTTATGACGCAAGAGAATGCAATTTAATAGTACAAAAAATTAATAATTAAATAAAATAAATTTTCGATGTATAGTACTAATATTTCCTTTGTTTTTTTTCTTTTGGATAAAAGAGTTTTAGTTTTATTTCCATAATGCCAGTCCTTTTTACTGTCCATAGCATTAAAAATGAAAAATAGGATTTTTTGAAAGATGAAAAAAGCAAAAAAAATCTCTCTCTAGGGACTACACATTAGTTTCAAACAATAGCAGATGCTAGACTAATCAAAATTCAAAATTCGAAATTCGAAAATGAAAGTAAAGGCGGATTCCCACGGCGAGTCACGAGTGAAATTTGATGGCTTGGTACTCTACGCGCGCCGTGGGAACGCTCTTGCTCGTCTAGGCGCGGTACAGCTCGGCCAGGCTCGTGTCTATCCGAAAATTGTCGGTCCGATGTGTCCGCGCCAAAGGAAACGAGCCGCGCATTTAATCAGCGTTCCAATGAGCTTGCGGTTTGGCGAGCCATTGAGTTATAGCATACTGTATACTCGCCAAGTCACGCACCGTGAGAATGCTATATGAATTGTAGGCTCGTGATATGCCGAGCACATATGTAGACTCGGTACAAAAACCACGCTGCGCAAAGTTCGCCGAGCCACGCGCCGTGGGAACCCGCCTTAAGAATATTACTCTTGGTCGTCGTAGAATATTAATAACGTACCGGCGACGGACCAAAATAAGTACGCTGGGCAATAATTATTAATATAATATAAATTATATTGTGCTCACCGCCAGCACCCGTCTTCTTATCTCATATATTCCAGGAATCAATTATTGGCAATTTATTTTCAATTAGGACAGGACCGATGACGCGCCGCGCCGATAAAATTCCGCACGCGCAGGCTACATGTCAACCACATATTACTTAATAAAATTACAAAAATTTTTTTTTTCAAAATATACTGCCACTGACTTCAATCACTACGCTCAGTTAGATGTACCGATTTCAATTTTGAAAGTAGATTTGGATACTCCACTTAATTTACTATGCTTTCACTGTCGTACATTTTTCATATTCGATATCAATGTATTTAAATTTAAATTATGAATATGATCCATTTTTACTCTTTTTGTTAGTAAATTTTTAAGTAAAAAAAAAAAAAAATCGGAAAAATAAAAATGTTAAAGCATAGATAATTTAGTGACGAATTCAAATCTGATTTCAAAATTAATATCAGAACATTATATTGGGCGTAGTGATTGAAGTCGTGAGCTATGTTTTCGACCAAAAATGAATCATGCTCCAGGTCCCTTAAAAATCATCATATATGCAAACACAGTACACACACACACGGCATACATAATATTTATTTTTATCTATTTTTTTCCAATTTCTAGAAAATTCATAATTTATGTTGTATAGTATGTATGTATAAAATATTGTTTTAATTTTAACAAGTTGACTGGCAAGGAATTTTCAGTGAAATCATTCTACACGCTATGAGAGTTAAATTTAATACCTACTCAACTATTTTTCCGTCAGCGCCGTCTGAAATATTATGGTTTATCATTATACAGCATGACTATTTTAGTTAATAAAAATAGATTTATTAGATTTATTATTTATTAGATTTTTTGGCCGACCCCAAATAGTTGGGAGGAAGGCGAAGTAGAAGAAGAAGAAGAAGAAAAATAGATTTTATTGCTACACATCAATGATTATAAAAATATCAATTGATTTAAATGGGTTTTGGTATAAAAATAAGTGAGAGTTAAATTTAATTCTCATAGCCTATTACAATATTTTTAGACCTTTCCTATGTATTTTCATCTTATCGTCATTGTATATACCAACTAGTATTTATTCTATCCGGAAAAAGAAGTAGATGTTCTAAGTGTTATGATGAAATTGTGAAACATGGCGGCAGAGCTCATGCAAAGGGTTACAAATCAATCAAACTATTGGTGTACTTCTTGTAAAATAGTATTATGTATGGATTGTTTTTTTATTGTGCATAAAAGTGTGTTAAAAAAGTAAAGAATATAATGATATTGGTAAAAGAATGTAATATAAAATTAAGTGTTTTACAATTTAGTTGATATTGACTTGTAATTTTTAAAACACTGCTATTCATTAAATAATAAAGATATCGAAATGGTGTTGACTTATTATTATATAATTTTTTCTCCTCTATTCAAATATGGAATAAAATGAAAATTAAAAACAACTCTCGTGTATTAAAAATCATTAAACGAATGAGAATCATATTTAACTCTCATAGCGTAGGAAACAAATTCATTGAGAGTTTAATTTGATTCTCAAATCGAAAAAAGTAAGTATGATATAAAACTATTGACGTTCTCGCGTTCAACCCATGAGAGTTAAATATAATACTCATGCCAGTGAACTTGTTGATAAAATATGTGAAATATGCTCTTAAAATAGAAATATAACAAAATATGCTCTTATAGAGGAAAAATAGCTGAATATGCAAAATATGCAAAACAAAAATTATTACTATAAACTCCTAGTGCAATGAAACACATTTTTATATCAATTAGCTATGTTAAGAATGATCATTGAAAAATATGCAAACTCCTATAAGTCCCTAGCCCTAGTAATAAGTCATAAGTAGGACTAAGATTTATATGCATTTTTTCCTTAAGTCCAAATTTATTGGTTATCAGATTTTTCCACGATTCGGCTTATTCTCGTTTAAGTAGAACCAAAATTTTTGCATATTTTTGTATATTTTGGTAAATAAAATGCATTTTTTAGAATTTTAGATTATGAACGGAGTGATGGAATCTATTGGTTTTACAATGATGTGTGTTTTAGATTCTGAACGGAGCGATGGAATCTTTTGGTTTTACAATGATGTGTGTTTTTTTTTAATTTTTTTTTTTATTTTTTTATTTTTGTGTCTGACGACACCTTTTTTGGCAGTAAAAATGCTTCGATTTCCTTATGTAGCAACTTTTCTGAAAGGAAAGTGAATCTTGTTGGTACTTAGGGGTAAAAACTTATAATTTTCAATATTTTTTAAATACGGCGGGAAAAACCCTAAAAAAATAAGGGGAAAACGGGAGTTTTTACGCAAAACCAGTTTTCGACAAAATCAAATTTTTTATTTTGCTATAACTTAAAAACTAATCAATGTAAATACTTGAAATTTTCACTTAATGTTTAGATTAGCGTTCTCTATACACCGTTAAATTTTCAAAGTATTTTGACTTTTATTAAGCTATTTATAGACAATTGAAATTTTCAATTTTTTTAATTTTTTTTTTTAAAAATAACGATTAAATTTTTTTGGCCGGCCAGAAAATCTTGAAAATTTAATACAAGGTTTCTTATAAGTTGTTCCTTAACTGATAAAAAAAAATCTAAAATCGTAAGTCACAATTTTTTTTATAAGTGCTCAAAGTTCCAATTTATACGAAATATGTAAAAATTGCGAAAATTTGCAAGTTATTTTGTAGATAAAAATTCATAAAATTTTTTCTGTTCATACTTAAGGTTCAAAATTTTAACACTAGGTTATCTATAAGCTACTCTTCAAAAATCTTTAAAAAAATTTATACCGGACTTAGAGGAAAAAATTGTATGACTGTTTGAAATTTAAATATTTACGAAATTGCATAAAACAGCAATTTATTCTCTAACGATTTATAATATTTGTTATAATTCAAAAAGTATAAGTCGCAGATTTTTTAAATTTCTACCAGCTGTTAAGATTGGTATTTCCTTTATGTCATATTTTTTTCAAAATATAATATTGATTTTTAAGCCACTTATAGGCATTTAAAATATTTGATTTTTTTACATTTTATTTTTACAATCGGTGATAAAAAAAATTTGGCTCATACAAAATACTTGAAAATTAATAGAAAGATTCCACAGAAGTAGTTCTTAATGTCATTCAAAAATTATTAAAATCCATAGGCACAATTTTTTTTATAAGCGTTTGAACAGCGAATATTGACATAAAATTACATGTAAAATATAATATAATGTATAATATTCTAAACTGACAAATGATATCGGTTTTTTTAAAATGCCCTAACTCAAAAACGAAAAACCGCAACAACTTGAAATTTTCATCAAATGTTTATACTGACGTTTTCTATGAATGATTAAGTTTTCAAAGTATTTTGACATATTTTCACTTATTTATAGACAATTTAAATTTTCGATTTTTCTAAATTTTTAGTTTCAAAATAAAATATACTTATAACAATATTTATAAATAACAATGTATTAATGTATTATATTCTAAACTAACATATCATCTTCGTTCAGAATCGTTTTTCGTATACAATAATACCTAACAATGAATTCAATTTTAACAAATCCATTGTAATGACCTATCCTATAAACGAGTGGCACTTTTAAATCATGACCTCCCCTTTCGTTGACATTATTTTCAAAGCCCGCGCTCTCCCGGAACACGTTCAAAAAAAAATTTTCGAAAAATCTCGTTTCGGCAATAGTCCGACGCGGCCGTATTGCCGCATGCTCAACTGCGGTACTCACTTTCGAAATTATATCTCGAAACTGGCCAAAGTGTTCCCTTAGATATTTTAACACCTTTTGAATCATGACCTCCCCTTTCGTCGACATTATTTTCAAAGCCCACCCTCTCCCGGAACATGTTCAAAAAAATGTTCGAAAAATCTCATTTCGGCAATAGTCCGACCGCGGCCGTATTGCCGTATGCTCTACGTTGGTAGGTACTCACTTTCGAAATGTATATCTCGAAACTGGCCAAAGTGTTCCCTTAGATATTTTAACACCTTTTTAATCATGACCTCCCCTTTCGTTGACAATATTTACAAAGCCCGCGCTCTCCCGGAACATGTTCAAAAAAATTTTCGAAAAATCTCGTTTCGGCAATAGTTCGACCGCGACCGTATTGCCGCATGCTCACATTAATAAACGTAGCAATAAAAGTATACAATAATAGGTTGGTCACACTAAATTTATCGGATACGGTTATTAGTTAGCAATAAAAACCATTAACTTGGCAATACATTTTTGAGAACCACTGAATTTTTCTTATCACAATTAGTCGATTATTGCTAATGTAATTTTGGTTGATTTTTACCATTCGTTAACCATTCGTTTTAAATTTCATATTATCAAACTGGTGATGTAAGTAGGAAATTTCTTATAGACATTAACAGTGATAATATGTTACTTAAAGAACATGAAATTTTTAAATTGTTGTAAGAATCTATACCTACTTCAACATCAGATTCTGATTTTTAATTTTCATTAACTCTGTGTCTTCGCATCAATTAAGTTTATTGTTTATATTTTCAAAATAAAATATTTGAATATTAATTTAATAAAATTTTAATAGTATATTCTAATGTTACAATAATATATATTATAATGTATATATTAATAATATTAATAAGACTAATGTTTGAAAAAATAAACTTTACTAAAATATGTAATGACATTTTGAAATTTCTCAAATTTTACATCACTATCTGAAACAAAATCATTTTCTACAGATCAATGCTAGTAAATAAATGTTATTATGTATTGTAAATTTGGATGACAGTGGGCAACTCGAAAAATGCTAGTTCTTTAATTCACTCATCTTAACTTATAATTTACAAAAACTATTCTGTGCAACAGAAATGTTGAAAATAATAATGGAAGGCTTATTAATATTTCATAAGATTATTATAGCATCAGTGATTATTATTAAAAATTAACACTTAATTATCCAATAGCTATTATCTTTGCATAAACTGAATCAATTATTTTGTAAGACCAATATTTTAATAGAAATTTTGGTTAATATATTAATCTAATCTTAAATGTAATTATTTATCACAATCATATAAAATACAAGTTGTTGTTGGTTTAAATAATGTTCAAATTAAAACAATAAAATTATGTAGGTAATTCAAAATATATAATATATTATGTACAAATTAATTTGAAGTATTTAAGTGAATAGTTAATAATTTTGTTCCTGCATTATTCATTTGATTAAAAATAATTTATTATTCTAGGATAAAGGATTCATATAAAATAAACAAATTTTAAATATATTTTTTGTTTCATATTTAAAATAGAAAATTAAGTTACAAAGAATAAAAAATCACACTCAATTAGAAAAAATTAAACTGTTACAAAATAAATCATCAAAAGCATCAACAAATTAAGTTACAGTAAATACTTAAAAAGGAAGACTCAATATAACAAATATACCTAAGTAGCAATCATGTTTTACATAATATGTTATTATTTGTTTTATAAAAAAATAATTGAATAATTTATTTTTAGTCTTACTATTTATACATCAGAAAAAATTTATTTTTTAAAAAAATATTAACAATGTTATTAAATATTTTATTTTTCTGCCTTATTTAGATTAAAACTTATTAAAAATTATTTTTTAAATGATGCTCATTGTATATTAATAAATATATTTTAGGACATTAAGTTAAAAATAGAAACTTTCCAAATAAATTCAGTATTGATTATAAAACAAGTGCAATGTATGAAAATGCAATAAGATCCGGTTACAACTAGATTTTACAATTGAATAAATAAAATTATAAAAATTTGTTATTTAATTTTTTAATATACGAAAAAGAATAACATTGAATCAAAAATACATTGTGTTAAATAATCTATAAGATTAAATAATACACACTTTTTTATTTAAATTAAATTTAGAATTCAGAAGTATAAAAGAGTTTTATATAAACTAAATATTTAAATGAAAACAATCAAAAAAATGTAGTACTTGAATTATAGACTATTGATATGCTAATATACTAGGGAAACAAAAAAAAATTAAATCATCATAAGCAATCTGATGTAAGCTTACATTATTTTTTAAATAATATCAAGAGTATAAAAATATTTATTTATATGAACTGAAAAATATTCATTAAACAAATAATAAAGATTTAATCAAAAAATGGCACTGTTGATTTTATTTTATTTTTAATACAAATTTGAGATCAACTGTTTAATTAACGGCGGTATTAAATGATTTCTACAAAAAAATATGTATAAATATGAATAACATAAGTTTAATAGCTTATACAAAACTTATAAAAAAAAAAAACTTATAGCAAGTACTAAGAATACTGTAAATTTTATAACCCTTATTTCAATGGGATTTTTCTTACTAAACCAGCATGATAAAACTTTTAGCTTATAAGTATAACTTCAAATCATTATAATATTGTAAAATATAAGATTTTGGGCTAATGATATCTACAAAAATATAAGACCAATTTTAAAAGTTCTTATTTTATGTTTATATAAAACATAAAAAGTAGGAACTTAAATCAATATGTCACAAGGTTCAATGTTCTGAATAAAATATCTAAAGATAAATTATTCTCCTCTACAATATTGTTAATATATTAAATTAGGTACTTTAAATTTAACTAGTAAAAATGTATTTCCATGCTATGATGTATATTTAAAGAAAAATAATCATATCACTACTAAAGGAAATTTATTTCTTCTTCAGTTATTACATCAAAATCACTTAATGTACTTGATGATAAAGATATAACATCCATTTCTTGTTCTTTCGCTTCTTCACCTAGTTCTACTTTCATATTAAAATTACATGATTCCTCGTTTACAGTAATATCTATAAAAACCATATAATTCATATTTAGAAAATTACATTATTAATTCGCTCATGACTTACTTTCATTAACTGCTTCAGAAAACTCTGAGAAAGTATCATTAAGTTTAAACTCATTTGTAATACTTATATCTTCATACACAGTTTCCAAATCAGGTATATCATCTGAATTAAATAAAAGTTTAAAACAAAAATTATAATTTTACAATTTCAATAATGAATGGTTATATTACCAGGCTCAATTAAGTCATCTATAAGCTCAGATTTGGATGTTGAAACTTTTGTAATTTCATTATTTTCAAAAATACTCGGTTTGACTTCCAACAAAGTCATATCAATCCAAAGTAAAATAAGAACATAAGCTGCAAATTAATTCAACAGTAATAAAATATTTTGATAAATTACACAAAACTAAAATTAAAACCTACCCACTACAAGTGTAAAGGTCATCATAGATACATATGAAGTCAACCGTTCAAGACGATCAGTGGGTAATTCAAATATATGTCCATTTATAAAACATATGGTAGGGACTGCAGCCCATGACGAAACCCAAATACAAAACAAAATCTAAACATAATACATTTAATTAATTTAACTACAAATATAATAATCATAAAAAATTACCAATTCATCAATGCTTTTAGTTAAATGTTGACGTCCAAAAATTTGTGACGAATATGTTTTTACTCTATAAAATTAATTAAAAACATTTTAATAAGTAACATAAGTCAATATATATATATAAAATATAAAAATGTTAACTTACGTATCATGTAATGGTGTCCAATTAAAACTCTCATCCCAAAATTCAAACACGATAAAAAATAGTATTTGAACAATGTTGCAATAAACAAAAGGTCCAGCAAAGCCATGGGATCTAAAAAATAAAAGCACTCTATTAACGTTTACTAATTTCATTTAATTAAAAACAAAATTGCAATTTTAAAACATTTGAAAACTCGAAAATGTATTTTATTATTAAAATTTTAACTAATAACTCGTACAATTTTATATTCTGATTTAATTATAACTATGTTTATAACTAAACTATGCAAATTTTTAAAATAAAATTCTACCAAAATTAATAATATCTTAAAATATTAATCCCAATTATAATCAGTATAATTTAAATTTCACCAACTACAAACAAACCATACTTAAATTTATATGGTATTGTTCAATAAAAAGGTTATTGCACACTTGCTTCATTAGCATAGTTTAACTAAAACTAATAACAAAAATAAACGAACCACACATTTGTTTTACATTAAATACAAAGTACATTAAATACAGAATAATAAATTAATAGTGAATTTGTCTCAACTTGACAAAATAATAATTAAAACTCTAATGTAGTCATTTATAATCATTATTTATTTACTTAAATTTAGAATATTAATAAATAAAACATGAGCAATTTTCTATAAACCCCAGGATGCCTATATTAAGCAAAATTTAAAATTAAAATATTATCAAGAATTATTATTATTTATTCTTTGAATAAATATTTCATTTATACTCTCCAGGAGCAAATAAATAGCATTAAGCACTACAGATGTAATCTTAAATAAATATAATATAGGTGAATTTATATCACTATTTGTAATGTTTTATATTACTTATAAGAAAAAGAAAAATATAAAAACTATAATTTAAAACTGAAAAATCCATCGGCTATGTTTTCTTGTTATTTTCAATATAAAGAACCTGCCATTTATCATATTTTAATAATTTAACAATATTTTCATAGTTTTGAATAAGTATTACATAGTAAACTATAGATTAATGGTTAATTCAATAAATCATTGAAACCCATGAAAATACAACTATTGATTTTACTGCATTAATTATTTAATACTAAAGAAAAATTACAAATTAATTCTAGAGAAACATATGAACATGTAATTAATTTGTTTAATTTAATTTCATAAATTAAGATGTATACAATTATAAATTCCAATGATGATAATAATTTGAAAATAAAACATAATAGAAACCAATAATAATTCAAACTAAATGGTTAAATAATAAATTAAGCGGATACTAATATTATGTGTATTTAAAATTGTTATTATTGCTTTTTTCTTTTTTCAGAGAATACAATTGTGAAGTATTAGCTTTTTGTTTAGAAAAATAGTAACAATATTAGTGCCAATAGGTGGCCTTTGGCCTTGGGACAATTATTCAGTTAAGCCCCACCTGCCAACTTGCATTCAATATTTCCTTTTTGTTAGGAAACGCCCCACGGAATAGGTCAACAATTTCTAAGTTGTTTATTGATTGTTATCAAATTTAAACTATTATAAACATTGAGAAAAAAATATGATGACAAATAAAATATGTAGGACTTATGAGAGCACAAGTAATTTAGAAAATAGTTTCTCATAAGAAAAGTAATAAAAACTCATCAATAATATCTTGTGTAAATAATACACTATTATTTCTTGAAAAAGCTGTATATATATGTTTAATAAATAATTTACAAGAAAAAAATAGCTGTAATAAAATATATTTGTTTACAATTAAAAAAAATTATAGCTTTCAAATAGATAGTGAAATAATGTCAACAATTAAACAATTATAAAAAATATGAAATTGTAAACATTAAAATATGAATACGCAGTTGTCATTTTAGATTTAATTAGAGACTTAGTCATTTTAACAATTATAAAAAATATGAAATTGTAAACATTAAAATATGAATAGACAGTTGTCATTTTAGATTTAATTAGAGACTTTGTAAATAATTTTAATTTTATCTCGTGTATTCTGTGGTGTAAAACAAAAACATAAAAGCATGAAAAATTAGTCCACAGCAACATTAAGTGGTTTTAATGGAAGACTGAAATATTTTTCTCAGTCCTGTACAATTTTTGGAACCAACCCAAATAACACTGTTTTTGTTTCATTATAAGAAACGAAGAAAAAAAAAATCGGTAAACAGTAGGTAGATTCATATTAACGCCATGAGCAATAATAAGTAAGTAAGCAGGTATCCATTGCTAAGAAAACCTATAAATAGATCCTACTGATAGAATTTGTCGCATTAACCTCACAGCGTGACCAGCACAACACCATGGTCGTACATCGTACAAGTGGAATGGGGGAAAAAAATAATGTAAGAGGACAGACATTCGACTAGGACGAAATCGTGCACAACAATTCTACGGACTCGACGAAAAAACGCCGCCGGTGATCGGCGCAAACATTACGGTGATGCGCTCGCACGACATCAAGGGTCGACTTTTCACGCGGATTCGTACTGGACCCGCGTGTGAGGCAGCGAGTGTGTGCTACTCACTCGTAGACGAGCACGCTGGGGTAGATGTAGACGAAGAACCACGGGGCCAGCCAGTACGTGCCCAGGTAGTTCTTGAGCTGCACGAACATGACGACGACGCGCTCGCACGCGTGCAGGTCGCCGCCGTCGTCCGGGGTTGGTCGACGACAGCGGCCGTCCACCGGGGTCGCCACCGGACAACGGGACCGTGGCTGGACGTCGTACTCCATCGCGGGACAGCGGTCCATCGTCGCTCAGTGCCGGTGCTGCTGTCGAACCGCGACGGAATGAGCGGTCGACGGGATCGTTCGTCTCATGGGACAACGGACGACGGGACGCCGCGCGGCCGTTGCGTCAGGGGTGATCGGCGGACGGAGACGACGGTTGCAAGTGAATAGTGCGCCGAGTGACCGAGCACGGTTATGGGCATGAACGACGGAACAACGTTTGGAGCGTACGGACGTGCATCGGACCCGAGAGAGCGAGTGTGCACTGCGCGTGTGTGCGCTACACCATTGGGCCAACATGACGAGCCGTCTGCGGTCGCCGTCGCACGGTGCTTTGTTGTTGTTGGTAAACAGCTGTTCGGCACATAAACAAGTGCGTCGCCGGACGTGCGCGCGCGCGCCATTGGTCCGGATAACGGTGTGTGCGAAACCAACGACGACCGCCGCCGTCCGTCATCGTGTTTATTATGCCGTTCGTTGCTGTTGTTGTTGTTGTTGTTGTTGTTGTTGTTGTTGTAGTATTTTCGTCGAAACGGTAACGGCCAGTTAACGATGACCCGTCGAGCGTGGACACCGTCTCGTTCGTCCGGACGTCGTCATCGCGGCTGATAGTTCTTTGTTTTCGATTTAGCCAATAGACATTCGCGTGTGGTGAAGGGAAAGCGATTCCAAGTGAGCTCACCCTCGTCAACGCCTCTCAGTAGCTTAAAACTACTGCGTATTATATTACTGTTTATTATCAGTCGACCGCGAACAGCGTTACAGCAGCCGCGGGTTTGGTGTAAATGTGGTGTCGTTAAAGGGTTGAGGGCGATGGTGTAGATAAGGAGGGCTTTGGGGGTTCAACCTTCCCCCCCCCATTTACAAAACCCTAATTAGTAAATAAAAAGGTAATAATAAAAATAACTTTAACCTAAATAAGTATTTCAACCCCCCCCCCATAAATAATCTTTGCCTACGTCCTTGTTGGGGGGGGGGAGCATGTTCTCCTATACATTTTTTGCCGTATGCGTACAGACGTTTGCTGACGGCTCCTCCGTCGTCGGTCGGGAGCCCCGTCCTCGTGCCCCGCGTATCCTTAGAGTAAAGACAACATTGCCTACCACTCACTCGGTAAAATTTTACTCTGGATTGAAGTTTAAAAAATGAATACATTATAGTACAAGATAAAAAATTAAAATTATATTATATAACTTTATCAGGTATAATAGTTATGCCTCGGACTCTTGTCTCTGAACACACGATTCTATTTTAACTTTTGTTTACTTCACATTATTACAGATGGAATTTGCCAACAAACTGTACGGATTTCATACACAAACCAATTATTTGTTTTCCTGTTCTGTGGTATAATTATCTGTTTTAAAATTGGAAATGCAAATGTGTTTACCAACGAAATCAGATGGCGCAGCACATTTTATGTGACACAACGATTTCTCTTTTAGAAATGTGTTACAATGTTGACGTTATTTTTTTCCATCACTTTAATATGCTACCCTTCTTAGTTTATAGTCGTGTTTAATACTTTACACATAGAACAAATTTTTTGTGAGAGAATTTAGAATCAAATTTAAAATTTTTCAATAAAGCAAAAATGGTATAACCTTTTTGTTTCACTACTTCCGCCGTACAGACGTATTATATACATTTGATTTTAGTTTGATTGTAGTCAATAATCTTTGTTATAAACATTAAACAACAATGTTAATGTTTGGTTATTGAAATCAATATTTTATCCTTTAGATAAAATATATAGTATAATTGGTGGATTTCGATTTAATTTTATAGTTCTTTTCGCCAAGTTTAAATTCAAAATTTATCGATGAATATTATTTACTATATAATTTTTAAATCTCGATTATAGAAGTGATAGATCCACAGTAAAATTGTTAGTAATACACAGTGTAATAAATATCTTCCGCTTTGGATAGTTAATTGTTCAGACCTAGAAAGAGTATACGCCTTGGCCAAGTTTAAACTGGAGCGATTCGCATATAACTTCCACATTATTTCAACCGGCCACTCTGTCCCCAATTACTTTATTTTAATGATAGAAAAGTTTATCGCCTATTTTATACATTTTATTAGCACTTCAGACTTCAGTTTTCGTCTTAGAATATATTTCGTAATATTTACATTTAATTATTATTTTAATTTATTTATTATATAACAATATTTAAACATATGATACTACTATTCTGTATTTAATACGGCGATCACTTATTCACCAGACCTCCTGCTTCTGACCCACACATTTCATAAAGCTGTTTTGCTATAAGGCGCTCATCTACACTTATAATATTCGAATAATAATAATCGAATACATTGTGTATACTACTCAAACCCTACTTATAATATAACTTTTATCTTTTCCTAATTCGTAATAAAGTAACATGGTATTTTAACGTAGTTGAAAATAATTGAGACTAATTTCAGGTAAAATTAAAAACCTTTTTTTACTCTGTGGTTATACCGCAATAGCAGAAGATATAGCATAAAACGAAATTACACGTAACTACGCTTAAATATTACACGAATTTATCCATATTGTGTTAAAATGTAATTTTTGTTATTTTTGCCATTTCGATATTATTTTTCACACGCCTACTTCACTTATACAATAATACGCGTTTAATTTCGTTCAAAATATCACCTATTGTTTTCTATCTTAATAGAAAAATTAATTCGTTTGTTGTGTAAAAATACTAGATAATTTTTCCAATATATAATATCATATTTAAAACATTACACCTATATATTATTAATATTTATAATCGTGTAATTTATTTCAACATAATCGGATATTTTAGTTTCATATTATTCGAAAAAACCCTGCCGTTTTTTAAACACGCTCTTCCAAGATTATATTATATTAATTTTATGTATTTGTATTTAATTATATACTTTATGAATATACGTATAATGAAGTTATCAACAATATGACTTTCATCCCGATGAATAACTCATTATTATAGTTTATTATACAACTAAAGTTACGTTTGTATTTTCAAAAACGACTATAATAACTGAATAATTAACTTAGATTATTTTTCATATAAATTGTAAATGGATAAAAGAAATACCGACCAATTGGCTTTTTATTTTATATTTAGCATTAAAATATGGTAAAAAATATTCCCTGGACCCCCACCAAGCTCGTAAGAAAGTACAATAATTTATAAACATCACGTGTGACGTTGTATTATAGTATTTTTATATTCGTCAGTCATTGCACATTACGGGAACACATATGCGATGTTCATAAACGATTTTTTTTTTCAGACCTGTGACTCAGTAGTGCACTAGATATAACTTGCACTAATACTTCACCACATTGGTTTAAATAACTTTCTTTCTCAATTGAACCTTTTAATGACTGTATTTTTACATTGTTACATCTACCTATGGTGTCTATTAATCTTGTTAATATATTGGATAATTATTATTAAAATACTAATACTAATTAATAAACAGTTAATTGCGCACTACTAAAATCCTAACCATTTTTCGCAGTGTTTATTACTTTTAAAATTCTTCAACAGTTCTAGAATAATAATAATAAATAAATAAATAAATAATTACATATAGATACCTAAACGTTTCATGTGTAAGCTTTTCTCATAAATATTTGTTATAATCATTGTTTTGAACCTTAACGGTTAAGTCAGAGCAATAATGATTTGCAAAAATAAATGCACAGTTTTCACGTGGTCAAGTTTAATAGTCACGCCACTTTATTCATGAATTATTCAAACATATTACAAAAGATATTATGCGTTCTCGAGGAGTAAACTTGTTCAATTATGCGTATTTAATTTTTTTCGAAATTAATTATGCTCTTTAAATTATTCCACTGTAGAAATTTGTTTGTATTATTTTAAAACAGGGGTGTCATTTTAAGTTTTTTTCGAGTGTACGAGGTTTCAAGCAGACCCTTTTGAAAATTCACCAAACTATATAAAAGTAGATAACGGGTATGTAAATTAACTTAATGGTCTAAACCAATAATTGATGCAAAAAAGGTATAAGAAGAAATGTAGCACACCCTGATCCTTCCCCAAAAGACATCCTTAATTTCAAATACATATAATTTAAGACAAACGATTCGAAATGTTCTATATATTTTAAGGGAGCACACATACACCACTGAATAAATTTGTTTTCATATAATTTGATGTAAATCACCGACCGCATAACTTTATAAAACATTTTATTAAAATTCCAACAAAAGCTAAATCATTCATGAAAGTTTAGAAAATTTAAAATTACTATGTATGGATATATAAATATGGCGCAACGGCCATATAAGTTATGTTGAAATTTGTTCGTTCATTATTTTATTTTTTATGCACGTTCAAGACATTGGTCATAACTCATAAACTGAACATCGGTTTAAGTTTTAAAATACTTCGAGTGATTATTATTTTCGATATCAGGTACAATTTAAAAAATTTTCATGTAGCGAAACCGTAACTGATGATTTGTCATTATAGTGAACCGGCTACCTTTAAGGTCCCCCCCCCATACACAATCAATTTTTGAAACGGTGTATTAATGTAGGTACTACTTTATACTAATGAAATAATAATGAAAACGACTTTTGAAGTATTTTAAAGGCTTAAAAAAAAATAGCGAATACTTAAATAGAATCCTAATTTTGCCATTATTCCTGCAAACGTAAGACATCGAATAACAAAATATATTTAACTAATAATAATTTGATGGTTTAACTCTGTGGCTGTAAATCAATTACTGTAGACATTTACTATCGATCCAATATTGACGTCACTGGTTGTTACATTGAGGTTTAGTTTCATAAATATTGCATTGAATGATAAAAAACAATGGCAATTGTCATAACTATTTACATTTTTCAATTTGACGTATTTTGATAATAATTTTTATTTTTTATTGTGTTATCGTCCAACAAAATATACTTTATTATTAGTCTGTCCAGTACAAGATATAGGTATATATCGTATATGTATTTTATTTTTGACTTCTATACTTATTTTACATATATTATGCAATATGTAGGTCACTTTTTGTAAGGACAGTAATATTTAAAAATAAATGATCTAATTTGTACATAATAATTTGCATAAAATATAAATCGGACAAAACACGTCTACGGTGTAAATATTGCATTATAAAAAAACACAGTAGTATTTATAAAGTATTACAATAAGTATAAATATTATGACTATTAGTCTTTCCAGACAATTAAAAATAAATAAATCAGTGTTAAATTTTGTTGAAAATAGTACCTATTACATTTACATAGTATAAGAATATTATATTTATGTACTTAAAATTTTTGATTTTAACTATGTACAATTAATATATTATAAATTAAAAATAATTGTTATATTGCTAAAAGCATATAATAGGTCTGTACCTATAATAAATTAACATTTAAAATCGAATAGATACTAAAATATAATCACTTTGTGAACTTAAAGCGCTTATACATGCACATTATAAATAATAATTTATACAAAATCACTATAAATTGTACATATTCCATAGTATTTGTGTGTATAATAAAAGTAATAATAAGCAATTAAAATTCAATTTATGAATTAAAAAAACAAAATGTAGTGTACCTACACCATACATATGTATAAAATTGTGCATTTATGCCATATATTATGTACGTAGCTATATAGACATATGAAGTCTTTGATGACTCGGAATAACTAAAACAGTACACTTGTTAATTTTTAATAAATAGGGAAGTACGTCATACGTCGTATAACCTATTGAATATAATCGCCTTAGAGCAGCGTTTCCTAATCTAAGGGTCGTGACCCAACATTGGATCTCAAAATATTTTTGATGAGTCGCTGTTCGTAAACTAATGTTAAGAAAACTATCTTAGTTATCAAAATATAATTATATATAATATATATCAGAATTCAGTTTTGCAGTAATGCGTTAAAGTATATGATAATTATTAGTAATTTTATTATATTAAAGCATACTAGGATTTTTTTTTTTAGGATCGTTTACACAACACAAAGGACATTATTAGCATTGAAATTGGGAAACACTGTCTTAGAAAATATAATACTTACACATAATATTATATTTTTTAGGATCAAACTCCATCTGTGACGTTAAAAAAGTAGAAAGTTTTATTGTTACATAACAGTTATAATATTACCTACTTTATATACATTGATAAAATTAAAATTTACATATTATATTTAGTAAACAACTGAGTTGAATAAAAGGAAATCTTCAATCGCAAGTTATTTATACATAAATATATTACCTGGACTTGTTATACAAATAATAATTTCCTTATAAATATTATCAATAATTAGAGTCTATCTGTAATTAAATGTTCTACATTATTTTTGTATTCCCGTTATACAGTTCACGCATATGATATCGTTAAATTTTAAATTATTCTACTATTCTACTTTACGTACGGCAAATTGAATTGTTGTTTTCTTAATTAATTTACACAATATTCATTTTAAGACAGAATCATATTAAATACTACAAATGTAATATAAGAAATAATAAAAATATTATAATATAAAAAATATGACAAAAAAATAATAATTTTTATTATAAATTATAATAATATAATATCAAGTGATATCAGATATTATATTTTTTTCGTGCAAATTTAGAAAGAAAAGATTTTTAAATTTTTGTAGAAATATGAATCTACAGAATCATGTTTTTAATCATCATCAATTTTTTGTAATATAACCACGGACCTCGTACATTTTTTTTAAATAAAAAAAAGTCACAAGTGATGATAATTTAAGTATACGTAAGTAAAAGTATACGAAGCATCTAGAAAAATATAAATAAGTAAAAAATATGATTTGTAGTTTATCCATTTTATAGTCCGAGTATTAGTTGTACCATTACTTATAGAGAATTAGGACTTACATATTATACACCTAAAAACACGCTTTTATGCAGTAAAAAATTTTTTTTTGTACTTATTAATTATTTTGGTCTGTATATTTTAATTAATTATAACGGTTTTTTTTTTTTTGTATTTGCGTATTGAAACAAAAGCAGGAAAATACGAGTCAATTTTCGGAATATAACCAAATATTTTAGATTCTAAGTAAACTGAAGAATATATTTATTTTACATGAAGTTAGGTTTATACTTACAGCGAGATTTGTGTAGTATATATAAATATTCATAAAACTTTCTTTTCATGCCCTAAGCTTCGAAATATAATACAATTTTCCTTATATGATTTCTTTGTAGTACATATAAAATAAAGGTTTATTGAGTAGTATTTAAACTAATTTTATTTAACCATATTAGTTACTTAGGTTATTTACAATGTAATACTAACTAGTTATTAATATACGTGATTTTTTTTTGGCAAAAGTATTTTTAAACATTGTGATAATAATTTTTTTATAAATATAACTGAAAACAAACATATAATTATAATATCGAATCGGCGATACCGATTCACTGTGGCAGTCAAACTGATGCCTACAAATATATTTATGAATATTTAATTCAATAAATGTTTATACAGTGCCGTCCTTATTGGGTAGACAACTTTGACATTTGCCTAGGGTTTCGCATTTAAAATAAATTCCGGGGTCCACAATTTGTCAAGTTAGAATAGTTGGATATATTTAGGTGTAAGTAAGGCAATTGTACTATCTAGATCAGCGATTCTTAACTTGTAGTTCGCTGCCCCTTGGGGGTCCGCAATACCCATGTCGGGGTTCCGCGGCAGCCTTTACACCTAACATAAGTCAATATGTCACATGAGTGCATTATTACAATATTTTGGGATTATTATATATTTTTTTTATATAAACTTATAAAATATATTTTATATTGCAAGAGATAAACCTATCTTATCTTCATTACACCGATGACAATGTGAAATTCGATACAATTAAGTATCTAAACCTAATAGTTTTATTATTAATATTTAATTGTAATATATATATATATATACCGTATGTCCCAAAAAGCAGGGGTCACTTTACCCAATTTCCGTAGATAAATAGTAACTGAACTCTCACTATTATTCATGATTAATATTTTAATAGGTATAGGTAGATAACAAAACTAGAAACACCAATGCTCATAATTATTTTAATAGATACTTAATTATAATTCTGATGGAAACAAAAATACACTTATTTTTCTTTTTTGGTTTTAGCCAATTAAGACCATATGCAATGTCATAATGTGTAATAATAAAATAAGATAATAATTCATAAATAGTAAATAGTTAATTAGTTAAATAATAATAATTTTGATTGTTTGTTTCATGGTGTTTAGAGAAGAAAAAAATAAGTAGGTACGTGCAGTTAGAAAAAAAAAATTAATTAAATTTAATGTTATAATTTTTTAAATTCTACTTAGCTCTAGTTTAATCAATTTTGGGTTTAGGACACAAGTTGATACATCAAAATGGATTGAAAAAAATCGATGAACCCGAATATGATATTCAAATTACGGATTGTCATTTAAAAAAATGTAAGTCTTATTGCGCATGCGCAAGATGCATGTTAAAAACAAGTTAAAGACTTAAGTTAAAAACAAGTTAAGTTGCAAGTTAAAAACATTGTAAGTCATAAAAATTTACAATCTCTTAGTATAGTTTAATGTCCCGCAAACAGAATTGAAAAATATTTACATGGTAATGAGTGGTAAAGTGGCCCCTGCTTTTTGGGATACACAGAATAATATACAGTGTGGTCACGATTATTGGAAACACTTAATAACTATGTATAGGTTTCATATATTTTAATTCTGATTTTTTGGCTAACTAATAAACATAATAATAAACATTTTCAAGCAATTAGACTATTTTTGTGACAGTTAATTTCGCGCATGCGCACAACTTTTTTTTTTAAATAGCATGACCTATTTTTTACCACAAATTATTTTTCTTTAATGAATTTTGGTGGTTGAATTTATTTTCTAAACTGAAAAATGGCTGAGTTATAGCAATATGAATGTATGTTATTTGCACGGGTATGCAGATTACATAATACGTAGTTAATAATAATAAATAAAAAAAAAAATTAAAATCAAAAAAATTGAATAACTATTATTAGGTAATGTGATAATGAAAAATTAATTATCAAAATAGTAGTTCTATAAACGCTTCCTGGTTGTTTTTTTACTCATCCGCTGTACATTGTTTCCGAGCATTCCTCAAAAATAAGTTTAACAGTCTGGACCTGTCTAGAATTTCAACTGCAAAGTATTGATGTTGATTTTTTTCTGAATCAATACAAGCTCTAGATTTGGCTAAGTTTTGTATAATTAAATTTAAATTTTAAAACATAATATACCAAATTCTATTTGAAAAAAGACGAATGAAATTTTAGTTTCATGTATTTAGTATTTATGGTATATTTATAATTACTGATCACTACACATCACCCAATATAATTGCACCAATTATCGGTATTGACTACAGTAATGCAGCTTATTAATAGATATTCAAAGATCGTGTTTCTCGATGTCATATAACGTACTAAGGTTTTACTATATAAACCATAAGACAATCACATTTAAACACAATTTTATTAAGAAGAACAAAAATAACATCACAATTTTGTTATACGAATATTATATAATTAATTACTTATTAACTATCACTTCCAAATGTGAAACGTTGATAATACAATAAGTACGTATATTTTCCCTTATAGCCTAATTATAAACCCACCTAGAGTACTGCCTACCCAATAGAGGTATTTTATTATTATTAAATATGTAAATATATAGTAACTAATGTATATAATTTCATAGAATTAAGTAGGTAATTAGAAAAATAATTTTTATTTATTTCACGTCTTATCATATCTTAGTGTAAAAATATTTGGTTTTTACTATTGAGTTGTACATAAATCTATGTACCTATAATATTATTTAAATAATTTACTTTATATATATTAGGAGAGGTAATATTTTGCAAAGCATGATTTTTTACAGCTAAGAATTAGTAATGCGGATCTAAACAAAATAATAAGTATATAGAATAAGACTTATAAATAGCATTATGAGATTGGAATGATGTCAACACTCAACTATAGTGCATAGCAATTTGATTATTTAGGTTTACCACAAATGTAACGGATTATTACATGTAAATACGAGATAACCTTCTTTATACTATGTATACAATTTAAAACAACAAAACATTAAAAAACACGTGTCGAATTAGATTTTTTAGTTTATACAATAACTATTCTGAGTCTATGAGATTAACCTTCATATTTACATATTCTACTAATAAACGAATAAATTACACTATAAAATAACAATATTATCTATCTAATTTTGCAGAGTACATAAATATTTATTTCAGATAATATTACTATTCTGATACTCCCAAATTTTACATCACTTTTTTTATGTATAGAAAATTCATATTATTACAAAATTATATACTATGTACATGGTGATAAAATAGTACTAAATAGTTATAACATAAACTAAGTGGAAATAAATAGCCTTCCTTACTTTTTGGCTATTTTCGATTGGTCTCTACGTTAAATGAATCTATCATCATAGACAATCTTGGTAACGAATCATCAGGATATCATCAAAATAAAAAATAAATAATTAACTGTGTACATAATATACTATAAACATAATAGGGAACCTTATTAAAATTATTGATCATTAAAAATAGTTATACATTTTTTCCAAATCGATTCTACCATTTCAATACATTTTTTTTTAAAGATATTATTTTACTATCAGTAAAAATAGTATAAAAAAGTATACTTTTTATTCTTTATACATACTTGGTTGATATTTTTCTCTCACGAATCATGACCAATAAATTATAAATTAATTTATTGTTTAAAGTTCAATGAAAAATGCTTTCATGGAAAACTTAGTATTAATCGAAACGGTAAAAATATTCTCTTACTTCTATTTGCCATAATCTATATAGTTAGGTAATTGGTATAGACACCTATATCTAATTTTCTAGTTTTTACTTGAATGTTTTATTTTATATATGGAATATTTAACCTTTTACCAAACATTTTCAATTTTTTTAAGAAAATTATTATAAAAGTTATAATATGATGGGAATGTAAGTAATGGCCAAAAAGATTTGTCTATTTGTACACAATTTTTGTTGATTTTATACAACTACCTAGTACTTATTATCATGTGTTTCAATTAATCATTAACAATATGTTCTAGATAAGTCGAGTAATATAACAAAATACACGACTGTTCAATTTCTGAAATAGTAAATTTTTCAATATTGTATTTCGTACATTAATTATAATAATAAGAATAATAATAGTAATAAAATATGTTAAAATACGTATAAATAATATAATTGGTAAATACTACTATAAGATAATTAAGTTCAATAACAATCCACAGAAACATGTGTTTTTGATTTTAAATTGATTAACTAATAACAGTCAATACTATCAAATATTAATAGTCTGGATCTATTCGATTTATTCGAAATTCGAATACTATCGATAAATCGAAACAATTAAATAGTTTAAATGGGTCGGAACAATCGAATAATTCGATAGGTTTATTCGATAATGCCCATTAATTATTAAATACAAAATTACACAAGATGGACTTGATCAATTAATTTATATGAGCCCGATCGAGATCAGGCAATTGAAAAATTATTTTCTAGACTCCTTCAAATGCTCCCCTCCACGGAAATCTTTAGTAAAAGGCGAAAGATTTTTACGATTTGAAAGGGAACCGGAGTTATTCTAACGTTATCTTATTGAGGATTAAATACACATTCATTGATCCATAGCTGTATGAGAACATTTCAATCATTTACCCAGAAATATGTCTGGAGTATTATATTATCAAGTTACGAATTGTACAGGAAATACTTATTCTGATTTATAAGTTAATATGTATTCATATAAAATTTGGTGTTTCATTGTTTAAGTTCTCAAAACATTTATTTTGCAAATTGTACTGTGTCCATAGCATAGAAGTTACGAACGCCATCTAACGGATGCAACGGATATTGTTGCATCTTTTTATACAATTCAATGTGTTATTTTCAAAACTTCAATTTTTTTTATGTCATTTGGTTTCATGATAATGTTTATTATTATTACATCACAATCACTAATTTTCTAAAGTAAACAAATCGAAGAATGTGACTTGTAAACTATTAATTTACAATAGAATAGTAATATTTAGGTATTGTGACAGTTATATTAAATAATTTCTTAATAAGCATAACGATTTGGTCTTGGAAATTGAGTGACGTTAAATGCATTAAATCAATTTTCTGATGGATACAGTAGGTAAAAATGTATTGTAATGTCGTACGTAGTTCAGTAGGTAGTTACGAAAAATAAATAAATAAAATAGGTAACTATTTCGTACGGAAATGGAAATAATTACTTACTTATATCGTAGACAAGTAAAGAAATATTTAAAACAATATAATTATAGGTAACACTTCATTCAGTTCATATTTTTATGTCTCTGATATTTTTTTATTTTGTTTTTGTGAATATTGGACCAAGTACATTTAGGATGAAAGTGAAAGTAATTGACTGTGAGAATTATACCATGGTCAACACAACGTTTTAACATTAATAAGATCATAATTAATGATAGGTACCAAATTTTAATTTTTATATAAGTTACCATTACTAAGAATCTATATTACAATATTCTACTCAGTACTGATAAAAAAAAAAAAGGATTCAACAGCTTGATCTCTGATTCTGGTTTATGGCAAACAAGGTCTGAGAATCTTAAAGGCTCAGAATTTTATTGGAGACTGAACTTTCTTGATATGACCTTACAAATTTCATAATTTATAATTGGATGAATACTCCATATAAGTGCAAATAAAAATACATTCATGATACGAGCAATACATAGAATATATTATAATTATAAATTTAGTTTTACATATAATATCTACGACGAGTCTACTATGTTCATGGGTTATAACCTCGGCTATAATTCCCTCCCTTTAATCTTGATTTGAACATAATGCACATACCAATATACATGAATAAAGCAACACATAAAATAATATGTTGAATAACAATGTAGGTACATAACTAAAAAAAACGTACGAATCATCAACAGGTCTAGAACAATGGCACACCATTTTTGACTTACTGATTGTTAGTTGACCTTCATACAAATAACTATATTAAAACTAAAATCAGAAGGAAATAAATAGATTTACTTCGTGAATTCTAAGTAATTGTTTATTTAATTTTGCATGATTTCATATAATAATTGGCACTTTAAATTAATAAGTATTAATGCTAATATTATAGTTTTAATTAATAAATGTTAATTGTATTAAAATTTTATTTTTGGTACGATGTGTAATATTTTGTTTAACAGATTAAGACTGTTTTTAATTTTGAGGGATCTAACTGTGGGAAATTGTTCCAAAGTTACCCCAAAATTGTTTTATGATGTTTTCTTAATAATTAATGGATCAACCACCTGCAATACAGCATATTTAGATGTTGGGCATATGTATTGTCGGTTAAAAAAATAAAAAAAGATTAAGACCATTTTGAGTTTAACAATAATAATCAGTATGATATACTAACTCATTTTTTTCTAAGATACATAAAAATATATCTCTGTAAGTTTAGAATACATGTTCTATATAATATAGATTTTTGGAGTATTTTCCATAACTGTTTTTAATCTATAATTTGAATACAATAATTAAGTAATGACAAATATTATTTTACAATTTGTTTTTATTGTATAATTTCATTTTTCAGCATTAGGCAATATAAACACTCAATGATAAAAACAATATTTTTGAGTAATAAAAATCAAATATGTTTTCTATAATGAATTATTAAATATTATTAATACATTTTTATATATTTATAAGCCATTTTTACATTACTGCTTTAGCCATGCATTATTAAGAAAATTAAAACATTCTAGCTTTCAATGACAGGTAACTAACAGTTATCTCATTAGTCCATTACTTATTAGTTATAATATATTTCAACTAGTTAGCATGACAATATAATCGTATAAGATCAACTTTTTATAAATAGTATTTTATAGATAATATAAAAAATAAAAGTAAATTTAATAGGACAAACCCTTGCAAGTAAGACTACCATTTTTTATAATGTAATTTATAAACAAATAATATGATGATTTTATTTTGTAATTTATTATAAATATAAATGTAAACGAGTATTATATAAATGTGTTCCTATACATGTATATATATGAGTCTAGGTAAAAATTCTAAGGAAAGAAAAATTGTCCATTTACAAAAATCAATGTTGTCAAAATATATAGTAAAAACTGTAATGTTGAGAGTTAATTTTTTAAACAAATTTAATAAAATGTAAGTAAAGTATGATTATATTATTATGAGGAATTTTAAACTACGGCTCATTATATCCTAACTGGTTTTTCAATAAATCAAAAGTATATCTTATTGGAATAATTATCTTATTGATAATATTGTGCAATAAATTAATCATATTACTATCGTCTTGCTATGAAATTCTGAAAATCATATATATTCAAATTATATGGACATACTGTTGATAATTGATATAAAATTTTGTACATAGATACTAGAATAAAGTTCAGAAAAAATATATAAGTACTATATACTTGTTATTTAAACAGTGAAATTAAAATAATCATGAAATAATAAATAACTTAATTTTTATAAACTCTTGTTATTCTAAAGTTGAATGAATTATTGTAATTTGTATTTTGGTACTTGGAAATTTATGTGTATAGACATTTTTACCTACATCCATGTATATATATATATATATAATTTTAATTCAATTGATATAATTAATCTTAAAAAATATTTGTTGACATATTTAAAAATCATACGAATATCAAACAATTTATACAAAGAAATAATTTACACTATACAATTTTAGAATCATTAAAAATAATATTTTCAGCACTACAAATTATAGAAGACATTTTACTGTTTTTTTTTAACATCAATAATTTCTGACAAATTATGATGTAATATATTATGAAATAACTTATAGCATTACTGGATAACAAATCAAATATTTTAATACATAATATGTATAAATTAAATTACAATTATATAATAAAAAGACAACAAAAAAATTACTCATTATACATAATTAAACTGCCTTCTAATCAGTATACTAGAAAGTTGAAGGTAACCACTTATACTTGAGGATTGTTATGCTTGTTGACTGATAAAAATACATACGAATGTTATCTAGAAATATTAAAAAAATAAGTATTAAGAAAAATAAATGTATATAATTAAAGAGGGTAAAAACAATTATATACAATAATAACTTATAAGCTAATATTTATTATTTATTATGGAATGATTAACATTTTTAACCAATAATTTGTATTTTAATCAAGTACTATTAAATTATAAAGACATTAATCAAAACATTTTACTTATACAGTAAAACCTCTCTATAACAGAATCGCTTGGGACCAACAATTTTTCCATTATAAAGTTTTCTGTCATAGAGAGGAAAAAAAAAAATCAAATTACAAGATGGTACATATAATGTATGAGTTACATAATTATATTTTAGGCAAATTCTTTGCACATTGTACATTTATTGATTTATTCAGTAAGATTATAATGTATGACTTAATATCTAAATGTGTTTGTGTTATACTAAAAAATTAAATCTAAGAACTAAAAAAAATTTAAATAGTAACATAATTATATCTTTTTTATAATTTAGAAAAACAATTTTTAATATTTGATTGATTTTTTGTGATTAAGAACAGCACATTCATCATATTCTTCGGCTTATATATAATATGAAGTATAATAATTGTAATTCTTCTTTAAATAATTTTATTTAAGATTTAACAGAGAGTATTTTTACTAATTGGATTACGAACATTGTCCGTTTTCATTTTATAGAGGTTCCGTCTTAGAGAAGTAATTTATATAAATTATTTGCACCGGGACTATTGAAATTGTTGGTTATAAAGAAGATTCCGTTTAATAGAGGGTCCGTTAGAGAGAAGTTTAACTGTATTTACAAATTACTAAACTAACCATACTCCTCAAAAATAGTAATTATAAATATAACTTACCACATTTCATTGATCATAACCAATTTGGTCGATTCTCAAGTAAAAATAGGGTTAACTGAAACATAATTTAAAATATAAGTAATATTTATGAAATTTTTTTTTGGATTATAAACAATGTATTTATTTATTTTTTAATGCATATGACATTCTCTTTTGTTCATCTAATTGAAAAAAATGTTTTAAATAGCACCTTGAAGATTCTTCCTTGCCATAGTAATCTTTTAATCCACAGGACAGTTGTTTAGTTAAAATAAGACAACACTAAAGGCTGAATTCAACACAACTGATGGCTGAATTCAAATAAACAACCATACGCATTCGAACTGCTATCATAGTCCACTTGACCACATTATTATACCTCATAATCAAGGCTCGGGACTTTTAGCACTTAAAATCATTAACATAAGCGCTTAAAAAACACTTAAAAAAAATTACAAGCATTCAAATAAGCATTAAAAAAACTTAAACAAAAATATTTAACTAAATAGGAAAAATAAGCAAAAGTTTCTAAATTTTCTTTTTATATGAAAACGATAAAGTACTAGACATATTTTTAAACTGTATTTAATATAAAATTAAAGATTATAAAAAATATTAAAACAAAAAAATGTAGTCCATATTGTAATTTTTTAATTAAAAAATCAAAAAATCAAAAATTCTTTATAATATAAAAAAAACTTTGACTTTCCAGACATTTTGCCTTATTGTTTATGAATTTTCAAAGGCATTTTGTGAAAAATAAAATATTAACTATATTTATAAATAGTTAAAAAATCTGGGGGAAGTGAGTGGCTTATGTCATTGTTTATAATTTTGCAAAAATAATCAGAAAAACAGGAAATAAGCATTTTTTTTAAAAAATATTGAAAAAGCAAAAAAAAAAGCACTTTCAAATTTCATAATTGAACGTGTTATAACATGACATAAAGTCAATAACCGTCTGCTACATTTTATGTCAAACAATTAAAAAAAGCAAATGTTGTAAGTCCTGAACCCTGCTCATAATTAATACATTTTTTTATAAAGAATATTTTAAAACTTTTTTTTGCAATATAAAATCAAAACTGAGACAAAATAAAAATCAATCATTAATAGAAATAAATATATATTTGGTATCTTAATTTTAAATACATTTGATACATTATTGATACTACTATATTAATAAATATTTAAGTATTTAACTATGCAATATTAAATACATAAGATGTAAAATTCTTATTTTTTTATTTCTTGACATTAACTAAAAATCTTAAATGTCAATTTATTTAGAATAAGTATCATTAACAAAAATTCTTATAAAAGTTTTACAGAACCTATTAAATATTTATTTGCACTTGATAATGAAAAAAAAATTCTCAAAAAAATATTTAAGAACATGTTAACATACCAATATTTTATACTTACTGAACATAAAGAGATCCAGCTTTATAATTTGATTGTTTCAGAGCATCTTTCAACTTTTCTTTTTGTTGTATTAATACACCAGATGAGCTGGTAGTATTTGTACCATACATACTATTGAGTACATAATTAAATCCTTTTACGGCTTTAGCACTGTTAACTTTAAACCTTTGTAGTCCAAATGCTTGAATAGCTCTAGACATCCCATACACATTTGATTCAATCCATACTGACCTCTCTGCAACTGTGGTGTTAGGATTTTCCTCATTCACTTTGTAAACAACTTTTTCTGTCACGCCCTAAAAACATAATATACTATAAAACTCACAAAATATCAACAAATAAACCACAAAAAATAAAAATAAAATATTATACTAACCATGACACTAGTATATCCAATATTTCTTGTATATGTCACAAATGTTTTTTTGTTTGGATCAACAATTGATTCTTCGACAATTTTCACATCATTGCTATTCATGAAACGTTCACCCCATTTAGGCAACTTATTAGTTTTTGTAAATAATCTAATTGAATGTAATTTTGAATCTATCACTTCTCTGTGCAATATATCTTCGGACAGTACATGTTTGCTAAAAATATGTAATGTATATATAAATACATTTTATGTACATATCTATTTTCAATAAATAATTGAATACTGAACATTAATATTTATTTTTACAAATTAAACATTTACCTCTCTGGATTAGGATACCGATGCCAGAAACCATGAACAACTTGATCCCATCTGAATGGAAAAAAACTCTTATTCTCGAAAAACTTGACCATTATACTTTTTATAATTATACACTTAAGGAAAAAATGACAGCAACTCGTATATAAAATTACACTTATTTCTAACAATTTAACACAAATAAATAATAAACCCAAACATGCAACCTCAAACAATTATACTAAGGATTCCTATCTCATTTCAATATAATGTAAGACATGGGCTACTATATTATTTATTTTGTAAAATAAGATAACATATTATGATAACGAGACGGCTCAGATTGATAACACATTCCTAGCTGAAAAAATATATTTATAGATTTCACATCGATATAATATAAAAATGTTACCTACTCTATGAAAAATGCATTATGTTTATGGATTTCATGTCTTCGCGAACGATAGTAGTAGTCCAACCTATATAGTTAATCAGTATGTATTGTTATTTTTAAACTAATAAATTACCTTATTCCGTACATTGTATTGAACTATATTCCGTTTCCTTTTACATATTTTTCATTAATAACGTTTATGCGCACATTGAATTTGAATTCATTTTTAGTGTAAAATATGAAGTATGAGTCATTTCAATCGATCATGATAATATAACTCGCCTCTACAAGTATACTGTACTCAATTCTTGTATGGTAAATGAAAAAAAAGTTCCAAGAAAAAATTCTCCTATAAAAGAAATTCCCGGAAAAAAGACCCCGTTAATTTCAATCAATTTGGAAATTATTATAAAATATGAAAAATTAAGTGAGAGCTGATAAAGCGAAATTAACATTGAGTGAAATTGGACAGTCAAATTATTAGCGAACACATATTGGGCATATAATGCAAACCAGACTAAAAACATTATGGAAACAATTTACTAAGTGAGAAATGAGTGCTGATTTGATCATAACAAATATACGGCATAATATAAGAATGAAATCTTAAATTTGTGATAAGTGTATTTTTTTTTTCTTATTATTGTTTATTAATAATATACTGTTCGAAATATATAGATATATTTTTTTGATTCTTACTTAAAAAAAATGCTTTTTTTTGAATTTTTTTTATATTATTTTATATACTTTTGAAAGATTATCATAAATAGTCATATATAGTCATCATTTATGGATAGCTTTTTTCATCAAGTATTTTTAATTTACCAACAAATAATGTATCGAGATTTACATTTATAGCTATTTTATTGTTAATTAATTATTATTATCCAGAGACTTTTTTTCATACATTCGCTTGTATAATATGTAGGTAGTTGATCTTATGTGATAACTTACAGTTCATAATTAAACAGTTATTTTAATTTTAGTACAGACTATCTAAAAATATTCAATACATAATTGTAATATCCGAGTATAATATGATATTAAGATATAGGTAACATTACCATTGAACTTTCGATTATGCTCATTAAATGAGCTATAGTTTATTTAATTAAATCTAATTTTTGTTTATCCTACTATTCAATGATGTTATTTATGAAATATAGGTGCTTACAATCAGTGACGGATTGACATAATTTTTCGGCTCCGAAAAATTATTAAGACCGACTACTCTATTATAATATCTAATATTATATGTAAAAACAATTATTACAAATGGTTTTTTAAGGCAATAGATTGATCCACCCATCCCTTTCCTTTACACATACACACATCATATTCACTATAAAATTGTAATTCTTACAATTTTATCTTTTGACTTTTATATTTATTAAAATAAAATTTGCATATAAATAAAACAGCAAAACAATTTAATATGAAAATTTTTTATTGTATAATGCACTTTTCTTTTTTGACTTAAGTGCTAATGATTTCTACTATATTAATATAATTTAAAATTGTTTTTTCTTCTATAATGTGCTTCTTAATATATCTAAGTATAGAGAATAATCTCATACAAGCAGTACCAGCATAATAACCAATCATCATTAGGTGTTTTGGTATAAATATACAAAATATATATTAAGAACAAATTAAAAAATAAACAAAACATTTTTTTTTTTATTATTATTAATATTGTTGTATTATTACTTTACACACACATGTATATATAATTTTATATTATTTCACTACAACAGAGAGTTCACAATTATAACTAGAAGGTATACGGTGTTTATTCGTAATGATCAGAAAGTATACCGCCGTATACTATTGATTAACTATTGTCTTTTTTTCGACCTAAGTGCAATTCTACTATACCTTTACTTGTTTCGTTGGAAAAGTAAGTAAACATTTGTAAGCCAAAATCAATGTGCTATAAACATTACTATAACATAATATTTCATAAGTAATGTATAACAACCGGTAGCACAATTTTTACATATCTATTGAGTTATGAGTGTTATGGAATTATTGTATTTATTTTAGTTGTCTTCAACATTATCATAACAATTTTCATCATCAACGTATTTCAAGGTATACCTAGGTACCTATCCAAAATGTTTTTTTTTTTTTTTTATATAACTCCCAGTTTATAGTTGACCAGTTTTATTATAGTTATTTTTTATTAATAATTCGTTATCAGATAATTTATATAATTTACAAAGTAAAAAAATTGCGACTGAATATAAAAAAAAATGTATTAAGAAAAATTGGTTAAGTATGAACCGTACCCTTGATAAGAAGTCAGAAGTTAAAATAATTATGATAAAATAGTAAGTACCTAATAGATATTAATAGGTATGAAAAAAAAATTATAATTTATGTTAAAATTAAAAATTTATTGTTAATAGACAACATTAAAACACCTTTAATATGATAACCAAGAACATTTTTCACTTTATTGGATTTATTTTTATTTTTTTCGAACTTATTTGGTCATATATTTCCACTAGAAACAAACATCAAAATCATTTTTTATTTATTTAAAGACCAAAGGTGATATGCGTTAGAGAGGTATCCATCCGTCATACAAAGTTATAATGTAGACAAATGATAATCGAATATAATATATTAAGTGTTTACACTTAACTTCAAAATAGCTACCTAAATGTATCATCCTGTATACATAGACATAAATAATATACATTACACTTAATGCCTAAATATCTTTCACGCTTATTTAAATCGGTGTGCCATACCTAATTTACAAAGTGACCTCCAGGCGCATTCAGTATATTTGGATTTTTCGTATCAATATGTTAATTTTCAATTTATAAACGGGTCACCAAAAAAAAAAAAACATTTAATTCTGAACGCGTTTGTACATACAAAATATTATCTATACCTACTTCTTAGAATCACAACTTACAATAAATCACCTAGAAATGTATAAACAATTAAAATAAATATATAAATATATAAATATATATACTACATACCTACATACCAAACGTATTTAAATAATAAAATATGTATGCCAAATGTGTAGGTACAAATGTTAAAAATAAAAGAGGGTAACCGTATCTATAGCTTTTATAGTCCTATAGCTATAGATATAATATATAAATAATTTGCATACAATAAAAAGTACTGACGGTATAAGCAATTGCTTTCTACCTGAAGACTATACAATTTATTATTTCATCGTTAGTATTATAACACAAATAATATTCAAGAACAATGTTTTTTTTAATATTATTGATGTTTTTTCCATACAGTCAATTGGTATTATAAATAATAATTAAATATTTCAATGTAATTAAGTAAACAACATTATATTATTTTGTGTGTAGAAAAGTCTTAAAAACTACCAAGTTCACGAAAAAATCACTGATGATCGAGTCGATGATGACATAAAGTGGATGTTATTGCCGAATGGACGAGGTGATCCGCAATTGGCTATTCTATCAGGGTTGGAAAAAAATAACGGAGAAGACAAAGAAGATCTGCTACCGCTCATTGAAAATATTAAATTTTATTTATACACAAGGTAGGTATATTCTATAAGTTAATTATATATATATATATATACAGAGAGAGAGAGAGAGAGAGAGAGAGAGAATATATATATTACAGTAAGCCTCTCAAAGTATAAATATTAATTTTATGATACGTAGGTATTCACAGGAGAGGATTAGGTATGTGATAGCACCTGAACGTAATGCACTGTGAGAGCCCCTTATACACAAACAAGAAAATTAATTTTTGTATTTTTAAATGACATTTAATTTAAATTTTAATAATAGTAACAATTAACTACTTATTTAATAATAAATAATTTTGAAAAATGTCAAATAGAATATAAGCAATAACATCTTAACATTATAAGTATTTGCTTTATAAAATACGAATTGATTAAACTGTGCAAGTATAAGTAATTTAATAATGAATAATAAAAAAAATAATAGTTCAACACAAGAAACTATTATTTAGATTCTAAAACACCGTTCATTTTCAATAAGCATAAATATATATAAGTTAAATAAAAATTAAATTTAAACATTTAAATAAAGTTCAATATTATTCAATTAAATATGTAAATGTATGGTCCAAATGGATAAATTAGTCATTGTAATACAGTGCCCGGACATTGTATACAATTTCTAAGTATTTAGACATCGTATACAATGTCCAAGTATTTAGACAAGCTAAATAATACATATTTAATTTCCATATAGACTACTCATCGTATACAATGCTAAAACTGGTATGGGTAGTGTGAATATTAAAGTTATTTTTAAAGTGTTATACTTACTTAAAAATTATTTTTGGCACTGCGTCCTACGGGTTACGATAAATCTTATCGATAGTGATTATTAGGGGCCGGAATTATATTCTTTTAAAATAGCCAAAATAAGATGCTAATATTCTCTTAAAAAGTTGAAAATATTCTTCCAATATTCTTTAAAAATCATAATAAAATATGCAAAAAATATGTTTTTTTGTTAATATATTCTCTTGAAATAAAAATATTCATTTATATGAAAATTATACAAAAACTGATATTAATATGATAAAAAATAAGTAAAATAATACATGTTAAAAAAAATTTGATTAAATTATATTATTAACAATAAGGTATTTTTAGTTAAGAAAATTTTTGAAAACAGTTGACAACTATATTTTGTTCCATAAGTTCTGGTGTCATATTTGTTCAACGTCAACTAAGTCACGGGACGTACGTGAAGGTGGCACCTCGACTTTGTCTGATCGGCTCCAAACCGATGTCATTTTTTTGCAACACATTTTTTACGGTGGTACAGACGAACATAGTTTCGGGGTGCCAACTTCACGTAGCACTCCGACATTGTCCAGTGGATTCAAAATTAGTGTAACTTTGAAGAATAAATAGTAAATACAAAATATAGTCTGCGTGTATCTGAACACCTTTTTTTAAATTGTTCTTACTATACAAGAAGCTTATAAAAAATAATAAAAAAATGGTATCGTATGTATATTAATAATTAATAATTTTAAAGTTTTTTTTATTTATTTTAAAGTATTTTAATCCATCTATTTATGAGTATAAATAATTTTCAGATAAGTAGAGTTTTTAACATAGCTGGGTCTATATTATATTATATTGAATTCAGAATCAGATAGAATAACTGATGTTAAATTAATTAATGCTAGATGTAGCGTATTTTATTTAGTCACAAGACATATATATTATATAAACATGTATCGTGTCTTGTAATATTAATCTGCACAATTTAAGTTTAGTTTCAAGATTAAACATGCAATAATTAACTTTGCCTACAAACAGTGTTGAGACTTATCTAGATAGATTTGTTTGTATGCAAAAGAAATATAATATACAATTTTATTGTCAGCTTAAATAAGTAGTTAATTAATTTTAAGTAATTAATATTTGAAATATGAATTCTTAAATAATCAAACAATACATACTAAAACTGTTATGAAGGTTCACAACAATTACAATTTACCGTAACATGTACACGTGTAAAATAATTTTTTCTTGATATTTATACTTAATTAGAAAATATTTGTTCATTTATACTTATCGATTAATAATAATGTCTATTTTCAACATTAATTTATAAATGTTGTGTCTGTACCACCGTAAAAAATGTGTTGCAAATTTTTTTTATTAAGGTTGCAAATTGTTGCTAATTCGTTGCAAAAAAAATGACACCGGTTTGGAGCCGATCGGACAAAGTCGGGGTGCCAACTTCACGTACGTAGTCACGGGAGCATTTTGCAAGTCAGTAATCATAGCCGGAGAAGAATTTTCTATAAGTTGAGCTTCATTATTTCCATTGAAAACTTTAGCAACGTTTTTCAAAATGATGATACCTTGATTTTTTTGTTGAAGTTGATTAATTTTTATTAGATTCTGAACGGAGTGATGAAATCTATTGGTTTTACAATGATGTGTGTTTTTTTTTATTTTTTTGTGTCTGACGACACCTTTTTTGGCAGTAAAAATGCTTCGATTTGCTTAAGTAGCAACTTTTCTGAAAGGAAAGTGAATGTAGATGGTACTTTAGCTAGTCCAACTTTTCAATACTTTTTAAAAAAATTAAAAAAAACGATAAAAAAATTACGAAAAAACGGGAAATTTTACGCAAAATCACGTTTTTACAAATTACATTTTTTTAAAATGTTCTAACTCAAAAACCAAAAATCGCAACAACTTGAAATTTTCACCAAATCTTTATATTGACGTTCTATATTCATGGTTAAGTTTTCAAAGTATTTTGACACATTTTGACTTATTTATAGACAATTTAAATTTTCGATTATTCTAAATTTTTCGTTTCAAAATAAAATTTACTTATTACAATATTTATAAATAACATTGTATTATATTCTAGACAAACAAATCATCTCCGTTCAGAATCGTTTTTCGTATACAATGACACCTATCATTAAATTCAAATTTAACAAATCCATTATAATTACCTATCCTATGAAGAGTCGCACTTCACCCCCAAGTGTACAGCAGAGCGAGGCCCATCCGGTTCTTTTTTTTTTATGTTATTAATTAATTAATTAATGTTTGGGTACATTTCTCTAACCCTTTCTGCAACCCTTTTAAACATGTGAGCTACACATTTAACATGAATAAGTCACTTATCTACTACAGATTATTACAGTACATTACTAATAAGGGCATAATTATCATATAAATTATATCAATATCATAATATGATATCACTGTTATCGGACACATATAATTTATATTATTTACGCCACTGCGATAAAAAATATGAAATATCTATAAAAATCAATCGATATATTCTCGAATATTCTTTATAGTACAAAATATTCTCAAATATGCTAAAAAAACATTTGCCATTAATTAATCGGTTTCATGATTTGTAAAGATTTCGAACTCCCGTCTAACTGCATAGTCTCAAAAAAAAAAATATGCAAAAGAATATAATTCCGGCCCCTAGTGATTATTAACAGTAGATATTCAAGAATTTGTGGGCACTTTCAACATACGATGCATGGGTAATCGTTATATAACTTCTAGGTAATTAGGGTTATACTTGAAAAAATAATTTTAATATTCAATAAAAATTAATCAAATAAAATACTCTCCGTTTTTTTTACTAATCAAATTTCTTAAAAACATTAAATACAATTATATAAGTCAATAATATATGTATTTCGTTCACTTGGAACTTTCAGTACTGACTGTTGTATACAACTAGTTGAATATGGTTTGAATAACTCGGACATACTTATTAAATTTTGTCCGATCAGTGTTTAAAATGACCATTTATCCACTTGAACCGTAACATATACACATAAATATTATAAATATAATAAAAACAATTAAATATTTTCTATATCCTTTATTAAATATACAATTTTGGGGCCCTTAGACCCTTATAGTCCACTTAGCCCTCCTCTAAATCCGGCCCTAGTACTTAACAATACACAATGTAAAAATTAATATTATATATAAATAAAATAATATATTTATAAAATGTATGATATAACATAGAGACAATCCAACAAGAGCTGAAATGCAAACAATGGATAAAAAATGTTTACCAGTATTTAAGTATTTCCGCTCCCAAAGAAAATCAAAAGTATTAGTTCACGGATTTGGTGATAGTGCTGAAGATTCTCTCATGTTCCCATTGCTCAGGGATGGTAAGTAACTACCTGTATACATATCAATAATAATACATATATATTATAAAAACAATGGCATTATACATTTATATACTTTGGGGAGGATATAAAAAACCGGTCACTTGGAATTTTAAAAAAATTGCATCATATTCAGTAAATATAAAGCTATGAAATTGTATATTATTTTTCACAACAAACGCATTATTTTTTACTGTAAGTATTTGTGTTTGACCATAAAAAATAACCGAATAAATTCAAATACCTAATTTCGAGCCAAGATTTATGTTTGTATTTATGAACTGTGGGTTCATATTATATTCATAATATTAATCCATATTATTTAATGGTCATGTATATTTTAATCGAAATTGTATTTTATTTTACTTACTTTATATTTATCCATTTTTAGTTTTATTAATTATACGATTATTTATATTAAAAACATTAACAGCATTTTTAAGCTACAACGATTACAATATATTTACTGTTGATTGGTCGGAGCTGGCTGCCGTACCTTGGTATAATACTGCAGCAAAAAATACTAAACATGTATCAAAACATTTGGCAGCCTTTATTGACCATTTATCTACATCGACTGATGCACGAGCAGAAGATTTTCATTTGATAGGATTTTCATTAGGAGCACACGTTGTTGGTCTAACGAACAACGAGTTAAAATATGGAAAAGTTAAACATATTACCGGTAAACTAAAATATTATCAAAACAATATGGAATTTTCAAAATACATTTTTTTTCAGGGTTAGATCCAGCAGGAGTTTTGTTTTCATCGTCGGGCCCAGAAGAACGGCTCGATTCCAGTCAAGCTAAACTAGTCGATGTTGTACACACATCAGGTGGATTTCTTGGATTTAAAAAACGTATCGGACATAGGGATTTCTATCCTAACGGCGGTGCCTGGCCTCAACCAGGATGTAAAATTGATTATGCTGGTAACGATCGTAACAAAATACGAATACTCGTATATTAATAATATTAAAAATATATTAATTTACAATAAGTGATGTTGGTGTTATAATGAATAAGTTCCTTTTTATTCAAAGCTGTTTGTAGTCATCGCAGAGCATATTACTATTATGCGGAAGCCTTAACTAGAGGTGAAGGATTTGTCGCTGTACCATGCCCATCATACAATGAGTATACATCAGGAGCATGTTCGAATAACACAGAGCTTGCGGTACAATTAGGAAAAGCCCCATATGATAAGGCGTAAGTAATAAATCAATAATGACAATAATAATACAGAAGTGTAGAATAATGAAATCGATAAACTTGATTTACAGGAAAGAAGGTAATTACTATTTAAATACTAACTCAGATTCTCCATATGGGAGAGTAAGTAAACTTACTAAACAATATAGACATTAAATTATTACATAGTACTTACAATTAAATTTTAAGTATATTATTATATTTTTTTGATTATAATTTTATATACATTATAAAGATAAAATAAATAAATATTTTCAAGTAAGATAATAATGTTGTTGTCTGTTGTTAGTAGCGTTTTTTTTTATTGCAACCTAGTAAAAAAATAATAACTATATATATAAAAATGGAGACAAAAAATTCGAAATTGCATCAGTTGAGAACGGCTGGGCCGATTATCTTGATTTTTTTTTTTAAATGATAGAGAATGTCGTGGAGCGGGTTTATAGGGTTTATATATGGACCTAATTCCACCCCCGGGAGGTGGTCAAACAGGAATTTTGAGATTTACGATAGAAATTTTTGTTTTTGTTTATAAATGGTTGCTATGGGGGTTATCAGATTTGAGAATAATATTTATTTATTAGTGGTTAATATAATGAATTACCCGACGTTGCAAGGTAACCAAAAAAAAAAACATAAATAAGTACTTTGAATATTTTCTATTTGTTTGTGTCATTAAAAATGCCAAGAAGACGCCAGAATGCCAATTTTTGTCGTAGAACAAATGCAGCTACAAACATGAGAAATAGAAGAGCGCAAATAACAGACGAACAATGCCAATCTGATAGTGCGAATGATACGTAGTTGACTCAAGCAGAGCAAATGACCAACTACGCCAACAGGTACATCGAACATTTATATCTGAATCATTCCTGCGTCTAGCATTCCAGTATGAGCCCGATATTGAATATTATGCTCATTCAAAAGTAGTAATTTGTGCTATGGACAAGGAATGCCCGCATTGCTATGCTCTCAAATTAAAAAATGAGCCAATCTGGATGTGTTATGCGTCAGGAAAGATGCCACTACCTGAAATTGAAACACCACCTGAACCATTGAACGGTTTACTTATCGGTACAGATCCAGATTCTAATACCCGATTTACATTCAGCCACTGCCGCTGCTAATCGCACTGCCGTATTTAATTCCCAAAATACTTCTGTTGCAACGTCGTGGCAGTGAGTGTTTACATTGTGCAGCTCTATCAGCAACCCAACCGGCAGCGCTAGCGCGATTACGTGTTTACATTCTGCTCGATCAGTAAATCAGTTACCGCCAAACGCGTGATAAAGAAAACAACTACGCTTACGTACTTAAATTTACCTTTTCTAAAGTTATTTTAATTTAGTACTCAAATTGTCTGTTTGACTTTCAATATGCAAAGTGATTGGAGCAATGCAACAACAATAAAATTCCTAGAGTTCCTAGAGGCTGAAAGTGCTATATGGGATGCTAAAGATAAAAACCATAAATTAAAACATAAAGTGCATGATGCATGGAAGAGAATTAGTTTGAACATGAATAATATTCCTATTGAAGAATTAAAAGCAAAAAAAAAGTCACTTATGGCTACATTTAGGCCTCTACTAAAAAAGAAAAAAGCGTCAATTAGATCTGGAGCGGGCACTGACGACGTGTTTCAGCCAATATGGTTTGCGTATGATATTATGGAGAGATTTTTGGGAGTAGAAAAGTCACGCACGGAAGTAGAAGAGTAGAAAAGTCGTTCTATAGGTACGCACAATTTTTAGGTTATTATTTTTTAATTATTGATAATGCAAAGGCTGTAACCGATCGAGCAGAATGTAAACACGCAATCGCACTCGCGCTGCCGGTTAACCTGCTGCTCGCACTGCTCAATTTACCGCTCTTGACGGGAGCGACGGGCAGCGACAATGCGAGGAGCATGATCAGCGCGAGTGACCTATTTACATACTCGTGCTGCCCACTTCCCTGCTCACTTCCACGAAAATGGGCTGAATGTAAACGAGGCATAAAGTGTTTCTGAAGTCAATTAGAACATTCAATTCATGTTTTCAAATGACATCGTTCGGAGCATCAGAAATAGTTCGTAATACTAATGCAAATGGTCAACAATACAATTCTATACTACGGATTTTAGTACGTTAAGGTTAGGTTAGGATTATGTATTAATTGATTATATTAATCCACCGTATTATGTCAAACTTGGTATAACTTTGATACTTTATTAGATTTAAATCATACACTAAGGTACGTACAAACAGCACTAGGTCCGCGATCTACCGCAGGTAGATGGCCTACCTGATAATATACTGCTGTGAATCAGAATTTTTATTCCTGAGAGAAAACTTAAGATAAATCTAGAACATCATCCACCGAATATTAAATAACGAGTTGAACAAAGTTAGAGTCGTATAGAGTTGGTATATTTAACGAGCAACGAAGTGCACGGGATCAGCTAGTATAATATATATTTGATACAATAATTATTGATTGTATCTACATAATTCATAAAAATTATTAATATAATTATGTTATAAGTTAGCTGTTTTGAACGAAAAAAGTATGAAACAATAAGCAATAAAAAAACATCAAGCTTTTAAATACTAATTTTTAAGTTTATTTTAAAATTTTATAAATTCAACTGCAAATGGTAGAGAATGTTTTTTTTTCTTTTATAAATTTTTATAAAATAGTCAATATATACTCAAATAAAAAAATGTTTAAAAAAAATTATCTATCATTTTAATACAGATCTCTTATACATTAACCAAAAACCCTTATATACGAGTTATATTCTATAGGTTTTTTGTATGGACTTTAGCTAATGTATATACATAGAATTAATATACCTTGAGTAATCTACCTATTTATTAAAATTCAAATCAACATACTCTTCAATCTTCTAGGAAACAATGTTAAATGTTGTCTCATAACAATTTTTTTTTTTTTTTTTGTTGATAAAATTAGGATTTTGTATTTTGAGCCTATAAAATGTTTGGCAATAAGGACAATAATAAATTATTTTTATCAGCTTTGGAAAACAGAAGATTCGGATGGGCTCTATATAAAATATTTTAAGTTTATAAACATAACATTAATCATAATAAAAGTTTGGCCAAAGGAACAACCAGATTAATGATAGAACCGAGAACATTTGGATATTTAATATGGTCACTATTAACATTTATAGGTTATTAATTTATTAAGTACAAATTTACAACAGTAATGTATGAATAAATAAATACCTAATGGAACACAGTGACCAGTGATACCACTAATATTAATATATATCTAATACATTAATAATTTTAAATAAGAAAATCAACCATATTTATAGTAAATGATACATAGGAATATATTTGTTAGATTTTTTTCATATAGATAATATAAAAACAAAAATTTTAATAAAATGATTTTTATTTTACTCAAGTGTTTTTGTGTCACTTTAAAATCAACAAACTAATAATTAATGTGGACAAAATGTATGTAGTATTAATATATAGATAAACATAAATAATGTGATACTACAAATTTTAAATTATTGAACATTGCACATTGTGTTAAAAAAAAAAAAAAAAATTACAAGCTAAGAGTATATTTACACAACTTGTTTACCATTATTTTTACTTTCTGATTTTTTGTTAATATTATAAATTAATTAACCAAGTTAATGCAAATTAAACAGTAAATTAACACACAATACTTTACTTTAAGTACATTGAAACTATATGATTGTCTGATAAAAATAGTAATAGTATTTATTTTATACAATAAAAATAAAAATATATAACAGTAAAACAAAATAACAAAAAAGAAATAACTAAGTAATTAATTAAAATGTTTTAAATGCATTAACTTGAGTCAATAATGTATAGTGTCTAATGTTATAAATCTAATTATTTTAAATTATATCACACAGTTGTAATGGAAAACTAAAAAAACAAAAAGTCAAAACTTTTAAATGATGGAAGAAATTTTAAGTAAAATTACATAAGTTCATCTTCCATTAGTTTTAATGTTAATCCACTATCTTTAACTAAAATACTCGTTCAATATAATTTTGATAATTTAACTACATGATTTAACTAATCCTAGTCCCCTCTTCCTTTACTTAAAATTAATTTGTAGAGTTTGGCGAGTACTTGAAGTTGATTAAAATTATACTAATTTACAAAAACATTAAATAACAAAAATAATTTAATGAGAAACAATTTATTACAAATAAATACTAAATATAAACATATAAAATGGCGATGAACATTACATTTTAATATTGTTCAGATAATAATCCTAAAAGGACTGAATAGTTTTCAAGTAGACAACATTTTTTAAGCTGTTAACTATTTTTTAGGAAATATTTCTAAGATGAGTACCTGATTAAAATATTTTATTTTATATGCATTCAATAGATCAATCAGAAAATTTAAATATAAAATAACAATATACTTTAATAATTTAATGGAGTAAAGATAAATCTTCCCAAACAATAATCAAAGGTTAAATATTTTAAAATAATAGTCTTCTCTGAAAATAAATTTTAATTGCACCAGTGCTTGTATAAAATATAAATAATTTTTTCATTTTGACTCCATATTCAGACATAATTTTAAAATTTTTTATCAATAAATTTATCTAGTACAATAATAATTATTATAATAATAAAATATAAAATAATGAGATCCTTTAGAACCAAAATTATTTCATGGCCCTTTTAAAATCACAGATCTTATTAATTTCTAAAATTCCTAAATCATAATATATATTAAAAAAAAAAATTATATATAATTAAGTAATTACTAAGGCTCGGAAGTAATTTCATCAGAATTATTATCTATAGATAATAATGTGAGTAGATCTATAAATACATAATTAATAGTTATTTTATTACATTAAATTTGAAATGTATCCATAAATATTAATTATGTTTACATTACAAAATGTAACCTGTGAAATGTTTATGTTTTTAATTTAAAATATCTATTATAATACAGAGTTTTTTCAAGCAAAAATGAATAATCCATGTTTTATTATGAAGATCTTTAATTATTAGAAAACTATAAAAATAAATAAATAAAAATTTTATTTTCATAAAGCACAATTTGCAAAATACAGTGAATTTGCGAATTTTGTAATAGATTATTTTTGCTTTTAAATAATCAATTGACTGATTGTTATGTTACATATAGTTGGCAGTTTAATTCTCTATAAAGAGACCCACTATTCTAAGTGCTTTAATTTTCAGGGTCTGAAATGTTGGACTAAAAATGTGATGAGATAGTCTTAATGGCCAACAAACCCCAAAGAAAAAGAAGAAAATGTTGGACTAATTTATTAAAATATCTTGAAAACTACAGTCATTACTCAATTTCAAGTTATGAGCAATTTTCAGTCATAAGTTCAAATCAAAAACGAATCTAAAATTATTTATGAATACTTAAAAATAGATAACATGTAACATGGGCAGTACAGTAATATATAATTAAAATACACCATCCCTGAATTATTAATTAGATCTATTTAAAAATTAAGTAAAATTGTATACCATTAAGTTTACAGTTTAATTATAATAAATTAAAAACTAACAATAGGCAATATATAGTATCTTATAATTGTAATTTTTTTATTATGATACATCAGCTATGTATATTTTGTAAGCACAAGGCAAGTTTCTCAATATTCTTTTTCTTTTTAAGCTATAAAATACCTGGAATTTAATTAAGTAAAGCACTTCGATAATTTAACACTTTTTGCTGGCCATTTTAAACATTTGTAATTTAATTTAAAAACATTACTTTATCGAAATATTATTTCAACTTTATGATTGCAATAATAAATAAATGTAAAAATAAGCAAAATAAAAATATCATCTTATTTGTATTAAATATTCATAATAATTAGAATATATTATTTTACGTTTTTAACTAATATAAATTAAATTATTTATATAGAGCATAATTAAATTCAAATATAATGTATTTTAAAAACATTATAAATTTTTTTCCGAGCCCAAGCAATAACTTAAAATGACAAAATAATACTCAAATGATAAGCCAGATTGAACTAAATAAAATATATATAAATATTATAGTAACTTAATAGGTACTCGCCCAACTCATACAACATTTATAGTTGAAATACAAAAAATGACTAGAACTAAAGCATTTTAGGGTATCAGACTAGAATATAATAACTAGTAATATTGAGCAATGCGAT